>CM010613.1:20023291-20035791 GCA_003430845.1 Xanthoceras sorbifolium
GAGTTCTTTACAAGTACATACAATTACAGCTTTGATCACTTCTGATCTTTCTAAAGGCGTGAGGAATCAGAGAGGGGGGTCGGTCCTTTGTCTACTATGTTTCCCTACCAGAGGGAACAAAACTGGACTACCGCCCGCCATATAATGGCCAAACTTGAGATTTCTGAAGAGACAGATGCGGAAAATCTCCGCGAATGGAGAACAAGAATAAGGGAAGACAAAAATCTTCTCAAGGGAATCATCAGGGAATACCTTCCCACAAAAAAAAGGTAGGGCTGAAGTATAGGAATGGAAAAATCAAGAAATAATGTTGATGAAATTCATAAAGAAAATACGGGATCCGCCAGGTCGATTTTAGGAGCTTGCAATATGGTTTGTTTTGGGAAGGTAAACTTGGGCAGCAAGTGATCCATTCCCAGAAGCCAAAGTAGTTGAAGCCAAAGGCGACAACGAGGCCTCCCAAGCTCAAGGCAAGGGGGGAGAAAGAAGAATGGGTATACGGGCTTCTTTCGCTTGACTTTTTTGCACTAGGTAAAAACGTCTCAAAAAAAGTGAAAGAAAAATGATAGGAAAAACTGAGGATCTGTTTTGGAAGTAAAAAGCCCCTTTGCCATCTCTTCATCTGCAAAGAATTCTCGATGTGAAAACACAGTGACAAGGGGCTGATCTTTGAAAAAGCATTCATTCTTCAGTTCATTTTTCAAAATACTTCAATTGGTACACGCAAGAAATAGGCCAATTCCGCAGCCTTTTTCTCAATTTCTCGTGGAGTCAAATTCTCATCAGTACGAGCCAAGGGAATTGCTCCCAGACCTCGGATTTCCATATAAAGGACACGACGAGCATAAATACCCTCTTTAACTTCCTAGAGAATCTCCTAATTATTCCAGAGCAACTAGAAAAAGATTCTTTCACCAGAAAGAATCGCTTTGATTCTATATAAATTATTTTTTCTATTATTTGGTGGTACAGTTCATTGGAACAAAAAAAGGCTCGGCTGGGTACTGCCCAGGCTAGGCCGTGGAAATAAAAAAAAGACCTTTTGAATACAAGCTTCTTCCAAAGCATACGACTTTCTGGATGTAGATGATGATATCTATACAGATGGATCTTATATATATCAAGAATCGATTCAATACATTTCTTATGTACCCATAGGTGCTATATTGGATTTGAATCTGATTTCGGATCAATCTATATTGATTGACTGCCTCCATTATGTTGTTGCTAGCAAATACCACTATTTTTTTGTTTTGGATCTTCCAAATCATTCCCTCGCTTCGAGATTTTCTAAATAAAAAGAATTCGAAATAGAATTATCATTTTGATTTGGAATTTTGAAATTTCTAATATTCAAATTAGAAATTCTATCTGTTTTTTATTCTATTTTCTATATATAGATTGTTTTATTTTATGTTTATGAATTATCTTTATGAAAAGATCTTCGTTTTTCAAACCCTGACGTGTCGACAGATACAGTAATCCGCTCCTATATCCATGTACTTTACTATTCGATTTGACCTAATGCATATAGATACAAATGGTCCAATGGGAGCAAGACTTTCCAGGAGCATTTGGAACATTTCGTTTCTGAGCAGAAGAGCCATTTTCAAGTAGTGTTCGATCGATTACGTATTAATCAATATTCGATTGATTGGTCTGAGGTTATCGACAAAAAAGATTTGTCTAAGTCACTTCGTTTCTTTTTGTCCAAGTTCCTTCTCTTTTTGTATCTAATAAAAAAAAATACATCAATATATCTCTCCATTTTCTATTAAACTGGGTACAAATGGTAGAGTTTCAGTCCCAAGGGTATTCTTCCTTTTCGTTTCGCATTTCTCATCAACCGGTACCGATTGATGAGAAAGAGACATGTCTGAATTGCTACAATTATTGGTAGCATCATATTCAGGATTCCAAGAGATGCCGTATTGGGTCTGGTTTTTTTTTTTCGACTGCTCCCGATCCGTGTATGTAATAGAATCGAATACCATATGATTTCCAGGAACAGATACACAAATGGAAGTCATTTCTTGTACGATACAAAACGAATTTAAGATAATTACTTTGATAAAATACTTTTACCTTTTCCGGTTTCAATTTTGTGTAACTTCAATTATTAGTTTGAATTTGCAACAATCTATCTCATTCCAAATTCACGCTGAACTTTTGATATATGCGTTCGACCGAAACAGAATTTTGAACTTGCTATCCTCCTGCCTAGCAGGCAAAGATTTGCCTCCATGGAAAAGATGATTCATTCGGATGAAAATGAAAGTCCAACTACATTGCATTGCCAGAATACATGTTGTATATTTGAAAGAGGTTGACCTCCTTGCTTCTCTCATGAGTTTTCGGATACGAGATATACATCCTAGTCACTATGGTCGCATTTGCCCAATTGACACGTCTGAAGGAATCAATGTTGGACTTATTGGATCCTTAGCAATTCATGCGAGAATTGGTTATTGGGGGTCTCTAGAAAGCCCATTTTATGAAATCTTTGAGAAATCAAAAAAGGTACGGATGCTTTATTTATCACCAAGTATAGATGAATACTATATGGTAGCGGCAGGAAATTCTTTGGCCCTGAGTCAGGGTATTCAGGAAGAACAGGTTGTTCCGACTCGATATCGTCAAGAATTCCTGACTACACAAAAGATCCTTTTTTAGCTTTCTCTTTAGCTCTATGTCTCTTATCCCTATGAGATCTTCCTCCACTAGCAGGTTTTTTCAGAAAACTCCATTTATTCTGGTATGGATGGTAGACAGGCCTATATTTCTTGGTTGCAATAGAAAAAAATTTGTGATTCATTCCGATTAAGCTTCCTTCTTATTAATCTGGAAGTTCTTCTCAAATACATGGAATTTATTCAGTTCCAAAGCCAAAGATCGTAGTTCTCGAACGAGCAATCGAAAAGATTCTAGAGCATCTTTGGGTTTAGGTATTGTTCCTCCAATGATCGTAGTACCAAGTATTCTTAGCGGGCTCTGCTCTACTCGTGTCCTAGCTCGTTTGAGAGCTAGATTTGCCTCAATTGTTTGTCTCTTACTTTCAGCTTTCCTCAAGCTAGCTTCCGTTCTTTCAAGAGTTTGCTGAGCTTCTTGGGAATCAATGTCACTACTCTTCTCCGCATCATTTACTAAAATGGTGAACTCGAAGTTTCCTTCGTAACTCCCCAAACTTCTTCGTAGTGGCTCCGTCCCATGCCCCGTTTCATAGGGAACCTCAAAGTGGCTCTATTTCATTATATTCCATCCATATCCCAATTCCATTCATTTAATATCCCTTTGGTGTCACTGGCATAAGAATTGACATAAGAGATGTCGTTTCTAGTCTATCTGTTTCTATTTCTATATATGGACAGTTTAAATATCATCAAAAGTTCAAAAATCATCATATAATAATCCAGAAATTGAAATAGAAAAGAAAAAAGGGAGGTTTGTGATGATTTTTCAATCTTTTATACTAGGTAATCTAGTATCCTTATACATGAAGATAATCAATTCGGTCGTTGTGGTCGGACTCTATTATGGATTTCTGACCACATTCTCCATAGGGCTCTCTTATCTCTTCCTTAAAGTCACTGAACGGGTAAGTCGCCAATCCCTAAAACGGACTATGTAATGTACTTTATCTGCTGGGTTACAGGCAGGCATTTTACCAAAGGTTTATATTGTAATACACTCTCCCGATAATTTGTACTGTACACGTACATGTATTGTGATATATTTTTTCAGAATTGATGGTATGGTACTATAATGGAGTTTATTGGACGATTAGTACGATTTCGTAAAGTATATACAAAATCCAATTATACGTTTCGAAATTTCTAGTGAGTATTTTTCGTAAATTAGATATTAAAAGTATTAAGGGTATCAGAGACTTGGAAAATATCTGGAATGGTTTCAGATGATTAATAAGGTTCCATAAAGTATATAAGAAATTTAAGTTATAAGTTTTGGAGAACATAGTGAAGATTTCCATAAATTGGAGTATTAAGAATATTTATTGGAAGTTAAATATATCTTTTGACGATATGAGATTGTGATTTAATTAATTGATAGAAAAGTAAATTGAAATGGATTTTTGTGGAAAAGAGTTAATGGATTGTTATGGATTAAATTGACAATTGGACAAGTATATTGACACGACTTTTTGTTACCCGCAAGTATACGGGGTCGGCACAAGTAATAAAATGATGAGTAAATTATCGTCTCCACAGGGATATTTAGGCATTGAGTACTAAAATTAACCAAGCCTATTTCTATTTGGATAATCGAAAGGTTTTAAAGATAAAAATATAAAGACATAAAAATAAAGCAAACAACCAATATGAGATATTAGTTAAAATATTTGAATTCACCTAATCCATCCAATTGAGTTCCATGAAAGCATATTGTTGAGGTTTAATTATTCATGAAGATGACCGCGTTTATCTAATTTATCCAAAGTCCCCTCTCGAGGTAAATCGGACCTATTCCGCATACACTAATATCCTATCTCTCGATGGTATATCCAAGTGCATAAGAATGCATTAGTCACTATAAACACCCTATGTGATCAAATATTACAATCAAGTTTCCTAAGGAGATCAACAGGTCTTTAAATGGTTGTAATGGGGCTTAGGGTGATTGGCTTAAAAAGGACGGAAATCGGGCTCAACTCACTTGGAAACCTATTGAGAGACTTCATAAAATTTTCAATTTGTGCATTTTCTCTCACAACCACCAAATTCATTCAACTTGTATTCCCAATCTTTTTCTCACATTTCTCCTTCAACCTCTTTTCAACCCTTTTTCGATTTTCTTCTTTGTGCATCATACCCTTTTTCTCATTTTAGCCAACTCTTTTCAATTTTTTTTATTTTTTATTTATATATATATATATATATATATATATTAATGTTTGCTATTCTCTTTTTCTGCACATTTCCCACCTCCTTTCATATTTTTAACTTCACTCCTCTTTCTCACTCAACACTTACACATTATTTTCTTTTAATTGTCTCTAGTTTCCAAGCATTAAAGGTAACGTCTTACAATTTCGGCTAGGATTTTTGGACATGTAGGTCATACAATAAAAGGCTAATATGCGAGTGTTTGGCCGCGAATGGGATAGGAAGCACACAATTACGGATAGGAAATCAAGCTGTTTAGGAATTCACACACAATGCCTGGATCATGTCTCCAAAATCTACTCAATTGAACATTCAGAACATATATACAAGATTTTCATAATGCAGTTCACTAACATCCAATGCAAACCTATAGAGATTAATCTAATGATAATAAAGCTCAAGAAAGTGTTTAAGAGTAGAAACAAAAATTCCCTCAGAATAAATACGCAATAATCTCAAAATCTCACTAATGGTAGTCTCAACTATTAATCAGAGCTATTGATTGAAAGTTGTCACATATTACAATGCAAAGACGTCACACCTATATGTTTAGATGCAAAAACACTACCGGCATTATTCCAACTAACAACTTTGTACACTCAAATGACCTAAGTATTTACATATTATTACTCAATTATCTGTAAAGCATACATATGGTTTCGTTATCCTAACACAAACACAACAAAACACGAAAAATACAATAAAAGACTCGAAAACTGATGTACGTGGTATTGTTATGCCTAAGTCTTCCAAACACATTGCGTATGAGGAAACTCTAGGTTTCCAGCCTATATATACCAACAAGACACAAAAACACACAAATACTGAAACACCCCCAAACTTAAGATAAACATTGCCCTCAATGTTTTAACACCTTACGTACGAGGAAAAGGGGTTTATAAAGAAATAAAAACTAAAGACTAGAAATAAAAATTAAAAACAATCAAGCTAGACACAACAACAAAAACGCATAAAACATGAACACAGAATAACAGTCCTAGTATCCACCACTAACAATCCTAAATATCCACAACTATCAATCCTAAATAAACACACAAATACAAACAAAAACAAAAACAAAGGAAACAAACACTTCAATAATATATACATCTAACCAAACTTCCCCCGAACTTCAAAATTTTCAACACAAGGCACAACACTTCAAAAGGTTCATGGGAAATAGTTATGAAACACTAAAAAGAAATTAAATGAAAAAGAATCAAAATAAAATAATGTACAAATTTTACCTCATCGCTTTAGCTTTCACCCACCTGCCCCATGATTGGTATCTCCTCATCAGCTTACTGCACCATCCTAACCAAATGACTGGAAGAGAATGAAACTCTCCCAGCACTGCATACCTCAAATGCAAAGGTATCTTATTACGGCCCAAGTGCGGGTTCTGCTCAAAAGGCGGAGCCGGTTTGGGCTTCCCTTCTTCGAGGTCTATAGAAACATATGTACTTTGGTAGCTTTCTTCTTTCGCAGTGGCGCTATGGACTAGACATAACTCAAGTGGTTCTGGAAGGGTAGATGCCTCATCTCCATAAAACAAGTTCTTGCTCCCTTCCGTCTCTACTTGATCAACCCAAATCTGGTGCTCAATTTGCTCTTCGATTTCCACGGCCATTTCATTGCATTGCACCATAGGATATGGTTCATGCTCTTGCCATTGGATCTCTGTAGCTAATTTGCTGATTTGAATCTCCAAGCTTTGGGTAGCTGCTTGAGTATGTTGAGCAACTTGATCAAGTTTAGCTTCCAGCTTCTTTAGGGCCTCATCTTGGGAATCCATTCTTTCATCCAGCTTTATCATGAATTTAATAATCATGTCTTCCATGCTGAATCAATTTCCTGATGTTCCTGCTGGTTGCTCTAATGAGATTCGGAATGATTGCTCCACCCAGGATTGCACGAGCTCAAGTAGCGGTTGTTCTGTTGATAATGTACATAGCCCTCGTACTGCATTTGCTCAAAATGGCTCTCAGCAAACGGATTGCCCACCTGACAATCAGTACTTACATGTGGCCCCCCACATAAGAAATAACCCAAAGGTGCTTCATAGTCTTTAGTCGCCACTTCCTCGGTAAGCTCAGGCGCCTCATACCAAGGATACATGTCCTCCATAGAAAAAAAAATCAAAATTAATAAGAATAAAAATAAAATATATACAAATCCAAATTAGCTATAAACTTAATCGGTATTAATATCAATACAACTAAAATATCCCCGGCAACGGCGCCAAAAACTTCACACGACTTTTTGTTACCCGCAAGTATACGGGGTCGGCACAAGTAATAAAATGATGAGTAAATTATCGTCTCCACAGGGATATTTAGGCGTTGAGTACTAAAATTAACCAAGCCTATTTCTATTTGGATAATCGAAAGGTTTTAAAGATAAAAATATAAAGACATAAAAATAAAGCAAACAACCAATATGAGAGATTAGTTAGGGTATTTGAATTCACCTAATCCATCCAATTGAGTTCCATGAAAGCACATTGTTGAGGTTTAATTATTCATGAAGATGACCGCGTTTATCTAATTTATCCAAAGTCCCCTCTCGAGGTAAATCGGACCTATTCCGCATACACTAATATCCTATCTCTCGATGGTATATCCAAGTGCATGAGAATGCATTAGTCACTATAAACACCCTATATGATCACACAAGCAAATTAGGATATCTTTATCTAATTCTACTTGTGGTGGACATTACATCGAGCATGTTGTGGGCGTCTCCTCTCGGTACATAACACACAACCAATTTATCATCGAAACGTAGGCCTTCACATCCAAAAGCATTAAGGACAATAATACCACTCAACAACACAATAATCAACCACAACAAATTAAACAATCAATTCATTCAATCATCATAGAATAAGATTCATCAAAACCCCAACTTACAAGTTTAGCTCATAATCATGGTTTACAATTAATTAAACTAAATTAAATTAACTAAAACAATTAATATAAAAGCGAGATGGATTAAATGGAGGATATGCGAGGTGGTCACACGGTCCCAATCATGGAAATGGAAAACATATTGATTATTATTAAGCACATAATATCATGAAATAAATCACATAAAATATATTCACAAACAATAAAATCCAAATCCGTTCATAGTTTCGAAAATCACCTAACAATAGTTCTAACAACTCATAATCATAAATGAACAATCAAAGGAAGATTAATGAGATGAAATACAACCCATCGAAGCTCTCAAGACTCGAAGTCCCGCTTTGGTCCGGCTTGAACTTCTCCGCTTTCGATCTTCGTCTTCTTCGATGAGCACTTACGAACTAGAGATGTCTTGGTGATTTGTGATGTTGGGATGTGTTTGGGAGGAGCAAGGAGGGTGGAAAATCACCCTTGGAGCAGCTTGAAGGCTGCTGGAACTGGTCTGCCACTGAGCTCTCTCTCCCTTGCCCAGCTGCTGCATTTTTCTTCTTATAGCAGCAAGATAGGGCACTGATTTTTTCTTCGCCGTGACCTGTGGTCGCGGTGCCCACTGGTTTGGTTGGAGCTGCTGCACCATGAGGAGGGATGGCCGCGCTCGAGCTCGCCACGCTCACTGGTCACCTTTCTTCTCCATCGCGAGCTGGACCGCGAGCTGTTGTGGTCGCGCTGCTCCTCGTGCTGCACAATTGCTGGGCTGGTTCATCATTGCCGCGAGCTGGAGGACGCAAGCACAGGTCGTGGTCTTCCTCGCGCTAGCTCACTGGTTGGGCTTGGTCATCTTCACTGCGAGGAGAGGCGCGAGGGGGGGCTGGTCGCCATGCATGCAGCTTCTGGTTTTTATTTTTCTTTTCTTCTTTAACCAAAACGGCGTCGTTTTAGACCAACTCATTGGTGCCAAAACAACGCCGTTCCACTTAAAACCCAAAGCCTTAGGTGCAAAACGCACCGTTTCACTAATGGCTGGGGTCAACTTTTTAAATTTACAGTTTGACCCCAGAACGTTAACATTCTTTCATCGATGCCCTTCCACAAAGTTACTCAAATTATACATTTTCCCCAAAAATATATAAAATCATCACTTAGGTCCTTAAACCTGCACACTCAAGGAAAACACGTCAAAAGCACCAAAAATACTTAATAATACAATTAAAAGATACGGTTTAAGGGTCGTAATTATATGAAAATAAATGACCGATCATATATGTAATTAGTTTTCAATTTGTGGTCATGTTATAATTTTAAAATGTAAAGGGGCAAATTACAATTAGAGATATATATATATATATATATATATATAATATAAATATATGTGTTAGTGGAGCACTTTCACCAAGTCAAACGAGCAAAAGAAAGGAACCAGAAAAATAGAAAAAAAAAACAGAGCACAGAGGTGGTGGAAAGAAAAGAAGAAAAAGAAGAGAGAATGAAGAAGAAAGTGATTCGGCCGAAGGAGGAAGAGGAACGAAAATAGAGACTTCGGCCGAACGAGAGAAAGAAGAGGAAAGGAAGAGAAGGAGAAGAAGTCAGCAGCGGGAGAACAAGAAGAAGTGTAGAAACTGTGCATAAAAAGAAAGAAGAAAAAGCTGCAGAAACCATGAGGAAGAAGAAGAAGAAAAGAAAAAGAAGAAAAAGAAAAAGAAAAGAGAAAGAGGAAGAGGGGATTTGGTCCAGCTAGAAGAAGAAGATGATGAGCAAGAGGAGTCTAGGAACTTTGGGTAAGTGATTTATGAAGTTAATTTGATTTTGAGTTTTGATGAAGTTGATTTGGTTTGAATTTAATGAAATTAAATTGTGTTGAAAAATTGATTGTTGGATAGAAGGTGAAAATTGATTGATGAAAGTAAAGAAAATGATGGGTTGTATTGATTTTAGTATTTGATTGAGTTTTTGTAGTGTTTTATTTGAAATTAGTTGGATTTGAGTTGATTAAAATGAAAATCAAGAAAACTAGTGAGTTAAAGAATTGGAGATTTGATGATTTCAAGTTTAAATTATTTAATTGAGATGTTATTTGTATAATTGGAGTATTATTGAATTAATTAATGGTATGAATTTGGAATCGTTAAATAAGAAATCAAAATGATTCTCAAATTTGTGACTTGTATTATGAGTTTTGTTGTGATGTTGTGTTTGGTGGTTGATAAGAGTTGTAGAAATTGTTTAGAATAAAATTGAATCACTAATTTTGGGAGTTTTTGAAATTAAATTCGAAATTGAAGTTATAATCCGTTTAATCGAGCTTAATGAAACTGAATTTGATGTTGTTAAGTGAAGGAAATTCACTTATGTTAAATTTATGAAGATTAGAATGAGAATTTGTGTAGAAATTGAAGTTGAAAGTGTAGAGATTTCAATTTGTGTATACTTAAGATATTAAAAATTGTATCTGTATAGTTGTGATATAAAATGATGCTTAGAAAATAAAGTAAATGCATTGGATTGTGTTGTAGGAGATTCAATTTAAGAAAAATTGAGTGTTTCAAGGAATATATAACTGTAGAGACATAATTTTTAGCAAATTAAATGTAATCGATTTTATTAGAATAGAAGAAATTGAAGAATAAAGTGTTAAACGTGTTAATAGAGTTGTTGTATTAGTTGTTACATTTATATTAATGATTTATTTGAGAATATATTACTTTAGGGAGAAATCTCCGTAGTATGGGAGAAAAAGAAACGTTATGGAAAGTCAAAGAATGTATTGAGACGAAGGAACCAGAACATCAAGCCTAGAGAAAATCAGAAACCAGTGAGTGTTAAACTATTTTAAGCAAAATCATATTTTTAGTTGAAATATACTTTAGTATGTTTCCAAGTTTAATTTAATTAATTGTGATTTTATATACTCATTTATTTACTTATATGTGGTTCATAATTTAAATAGAATTTATGCTCTAATATATTTTAATTGAAGCATTTTTATATCTCAGAAATTTAGAATTTATATGCATTTAAAGAAATATGTTTTATGTATATCCCATACTTTTTGATTAAAAGTTAGTTTTTAAAGTAAAGAAAATAGTTTTCAACCATGGATACCCATTTGTTATCAGAATTATCAGAATTTATCAGAAGTAGACCCTGCTGGTACATGCCAATTGTGTATGGCATGTTAAGGGAGGATAGTCCGCTAACTCCAGGGGGGTTGAGTCTGTCAAAGTCTGTCAGTCGCCTACACATTGGGGTGTTATCTCGCTATATGTTGCGATGCAGCATACTGCACATAGACAGTGAGATGTCTTTTATCAGAATATCAGAAGTCACCAATGTGGCGCCAGATTAGTCGCCTAGTGACACCCTCCATATGGTACAGCGCCAGTTGGGTCGTCCTATGGAGTATCAGAAGGGTTCCATGGGTTTTATCAGAAAAGCATTATCAGAAAGGTTTATCAGAAAAGTATTATCAGAAAGGTTTTATCAGAATAAGTTTTCAGAAAAATTTATTATCAGAAAAGCATTTTATCAGAAAAGTATTTTTAGTAAAGTATATTTTTTTAGCTTTTCAGTTTTCAGAAAAGTACATTATCTCAGCATTTCAGTTTTCAGGAAAATATATTATCTCATTATTTCAGTTTTTAGAAAAGAATATCATATTAGCTTTTCAGTTTCCAGAAAAATAAGAGAGTATTAAATCAGTTTTCCAGTTTTCAGAAATTAGATTTCAAAATAGTTTTATGTATAAATTTTAGAACAGTTTCCAGAAAATAGATTTCAGTAATCTTTTCAAATTAATTTATTAGAAACAGATTTATATTCTTTTCAGATTTCAGGGAAGTTAATAGAAAAAGAATTAAAGTTTATTTAGAAACTAATAACACTCACTCAGCTCCTTTAGCTCATTATAGTTTTATGTTTTTAAATCAACCTCCTAGGTACCAGAGCAGGCATCGCAGGGACTCCGAAGACCAGCGGGACCAGTCAGAGGATGCTGTGACTGTTTTACAAGCATATATAATATTTTAAATTGTTAAGTTTGTATTTTAATATTGTTTTAAGTGTATAAGTATTTTATTTAAAGATTTGATTTATTTATTTTTGATAATTGTTAATTTTGATATTAAACCGTTTGAGTTGTGGAGATGGACCGGATGTCCACAGTAGTTGAGATTTGAAACAAATATAGAAGTGTTCAAGTTTTTATGCAGGTCTCCAAGATTTGGTAATATCAGAAAAACAGAGGAGATTCTGCCAAAATTTTTATAAAATATTTTTGTATTAAAAAAAAAATTTCCTACTCAGATTTTCAGAAAAAAAAAGAAACAGCTTAGCTTCACGGAAGCCTTTCAGCGGGGCAAGCCTCGACTGGAAAGCTACCGTGGAGTGCCGGCAGGCTACCTAATGGGAGATAGTAGGTTAGGGGCCTATCATATATTGTATCAATCTACCCTTGTGTGATTCCTATTGAACCATATACTCGGGGGGTGGGTGCAAGGCGGACGATTTAAAAGCGGACTCCCCCTTCATTAGATAGAGAAGATCACCAAGATTTTGTGATCCGCTGCCGAACTTATTCCAATTCCAAGATCTCGGATCGAATCCGTATATCAATACCGATTCGATTCGAGATCTATTATTGAATTGCTCATTCAATGAGCATTCTCAATATTATGCCTTGAAGAGGACTCGAACC
>CM010613.1:20040791-20223291 GCA_003430845.1 Xanthoceras sorbifolium
GATCTTTTAGCTCCTTATCGTCGGAGAGGAAAAATCGGACTATTCGAGGGAGCTGGAGTGGGTAAAACAGTACTCATCACGGAATTGATCAATAACATTGCCAAAGCTCATGGGGGTATTCAACAAAAAATGCTTTCTAGTTTATGTGATAGCATCTACTATACCAGGAATGTCAATGAACCCAATTATTGCAATTGCTCGTTCTTGCTCGTTGCTCTAGTTCTCGTTTCGCGCTTTGAGTGCTTCACTCGTTCATGAGTTCTGTTTTCTTGTGTTTTCTGCTAAGTTTTGATTTGAGTGAGTGGAGCCTCCACTCAGATGCTTTTATATATATATACTTTTTTTTGTTCCACCGACTTTGGAATTTGATTTCTTTGTGTTCACTGGTTGCTTCACTTGCAATTTATTTTGCTTTCTTCTTTTTTTTTTTTTTTTTACTTCACCCGTTGACTTGTGTTTTGGATTTTTGTGTGTGTAACTTCCCACTAACATATTATATTATATATATATATATATATATATATATATATATATATATCTTGAATTTTAACTAGCCCCTGACTTTTTAAAATCCTAAAATGACAATAAATTTACAATTAATCTCATATAATAACTCATGTCATACTCATGAAATTAAATTCCAAAAATATTCCACACTTATTCAATTACCAAATTAACTTTACCAATATTCAATTGGACCTATTATTCTCCAATTGCACCATGAAAATAATATTTCTAACCGGGGTTAAATCAATTAAAATGACGATTCGTTTCTACACTATATACTGAATATATATATTCTATCGAAATTATGAATCGGGTTTTGCACTTGAGTCCATTCAAATAGTGCATCTTTTATTAGGAGATTACAAAGAAGTTTAAATATTGCACTGAAGTCTTTAATGAATCTCCTATAAAATCCTACATGGCCTAGGAAAGATCGAACATCCCTAACCGTTTTTGGTGGAGGCAAATGGGCAATTAATTTAACTTTTGCTTTGTCAACTTCAATTCCCTTAGAAGAAATCACATGTCCTAGGACAATTCCAGAGGTGACCATGTAATGACATTTTTCCTAATTTAACACCAAACCTTTTTCTTCACATCTTTTTAAGACATTTTCTAAATTTTCAAGATAATTATCAAATGAATTTTCAAACACTGTTAAATCATCCATAAAGACCTCTAAAAAATGTTCAACCATGTCACTAAAACTGCTCAACATACATCTTTGAAATGTTGCAGGAGCATTACAAAGGCCAAAAGGCATCCTTCTAAATGCAAAGGTGCCAAAGGGACATGTGAATGTTGTCTTTTTTTAGTCCTCTAGTGCTATGGGAATCTGATAATAACCTGAATACCCATCAAAAAACCAGTAGTAGGGATGTCCTGCCACTCTTTCTAGAATTTGGTCAAGAAATGGTAAGGGAAAATGATCTTTTCTAGTGGCAGCGTTTAATTTTCTATAGTCAATACACATTCGCCAACTAGATGAGACTCGTGTTGGTATTAACTCACCTTTTTCATTTTTTACCACTGTGACTCCAGATTTCTTAGAAACTACTTGTGTTGGACTTACCCACTTACTATCAAAAATAGGGTAGATAATTCCTACATCAAGTAGCTTGAGAACTTCACCTCTTATTGCCTCTTTCATGCGTGGATTTAGTCTTCTTTGGGGCTGTTGACATGTTCTAGCCTTATCTTCTAGATGTATTCTATGTGTACATATTAAAGGGTTAATGCCTTTTATGTCTTTTAAAGTCCACCCAATTGCATTTTTATGCCTTTTAAGTACCTCTATCAATTTACCTTCCTGTTCGTTGATAAGAGTTGAAGAAATTACCATCGCGTAAGTTTGTTCTTTACCAAGGAATACATATTTCAGTCCTTCAGGTAATGGCTTCAATTCTAATTTTGCTACTTCTTCTTGTTTATTTTCATTGACAGGTCCCAACTCTTCAAATTTCGGCTTCCAACCTTTGTTCTCCATCACTTGGGTACAATCAAGCAACGAACATATATTAGAAATATCATGATCTAATTGCATGCTTGTATCAAATGAATTAACTAAACAAGTTTCCAGAGGATCAGAAGAACTCCCTGCTTGAAGATGATCTTCAACAATAGCTTCAATCATGTTTGCTTCTTCATTTTCATCACCTTCATCTTGTGGTTGTTTGCACATGTTGAAAACATTAAGCTCTAGTGACATATTTCTTAATGTCATCTTCATTACGCCATTCCTGTAATTAATTAAAGCATTAGAGATTGCTAAAAATGGGCGGCCTAAAATAACAGGAATTGGTTTACACCTATTAGCAACAGGTTGTGTATTCAAGACAATAAAATCCACAGGATATATGATTTATCCACTTGTACTAACACATCTTCCACTATCCCTCTTGGCATTTTAATTAATCTATCAGCAAGTAAAAGAGTTATGGAAGTTGGTTTAGCTCACCTAGATCAAGATCTTGATAAACTGAATATGGAAGTAAATTAACACTAGCACCAAGATCAAGCAAAGCCTGTTCAATTTTATGCTCTCCAATAATGCATGAAATTGTGGGACAACCAGGGTCTTTATATTTCATAGAATTATTGTTTTGAAGAATGGAGCTTACTTGTTCTGCTAAAAAGGCTCTTTTTTTCACATTCAGTTTTTTTTTCACAGTGCACAAGTCTTTCAAAAATTTTGCATAAGAAGGAACCTGTTTAATAGCATCCAACAAAGGAATATTGACTTTTACCTGTTTAAAAATTTCATAAATTTCAGGATTGTGGTTCAATTTCCTTAGATTTAATACTTGAGGAAATGGGGCTGCAGGTGGGAGTTTGGTCTTTTCTTGGCTAGGTATAGGCTTATCAACCCCTTCCTTACTCTTGGAGATAGATTCATCATCTTTCTCACAAGGATCAAGAATGGGTTTTTCGACAATCTTACCATTGCGAATGAGTTATGACTGATTTAACTTGGTCCATGTGTTGACTTCCTAAACTATCCTCTTCCAGGTTGTATTGACCCTTAGGATTTGGTTGAGGTTGAGAAGGAAATTTTCCTTTTTCATGAATGGTGAGTGTTGAGGCAATCTTAGCAAGAGTGTCTTTTAAATCAGATAAAGTTTGTGAAGTTTGATTGTTAATGGTCTCTTGTTTTTCAATGAATGAGTGCAATGTTTCCTTAAGGTTTTTCTTAAATGGTGGGACATAAGGTGCATAGCCTTGAGTGCCTTGAAAGTTTTGGTGCCATGAGGAGGTAGTGGTTGTGAAGATTGTGCATGACTATCATTCCTCCAACTGAAGTTTGGGTGATTTCTCCAACCTGGATTGTAGGTCTATGAGTATGGGTTAGGATTAGGCCTTTTGAAAGTGTTTAGGACGTTGGCTTGTTCATGGAGACATTCTTTGAATGAAGGTAGAATTGGGCACTCCTTGGTTGAATGATCATTGGTATCACATATATGACCCACAATTTCTTGAGCGGATTTTAGGTGACCGCTCTTTTTCAATTCTAAGGCCTCGACCTTTCTAGCTAGACATGCAAATTTGGCTTGAATGTCATGTTCTTCCTTAAGGTTGTAAATACCTCCACTAGATGTAGAGGCTTGAGCTTTGCTCGGTGCCTCTTGGGTACCTGCAGTGTCCCAATTTTGAGCATTCTCTACTAATAGGTCTAGGTAGTCTAATGCCTCTTCCGGGTCTTTATGTCCAAACTCTCCATTACACATCTATTCGACCATTTGTCTACCTTGGGGTGATAAACCCTCGTAAAAGTGTATGACTAGTCTCCATGTTTCAAAGCCATGGTAAGGACAATAATTAAGCAATTCCTTGTACCTCTCCCAACATTGGTAAAGGGTTTCTCCTGGTGTTTGGCTGAAAGTGGTAATTTGTCTTTTGAAGGAATTTGTTCTATGATGAGAAAGAACTTTTTCAATAACTATTCCTGCATTTCATCCCAATTACCAATAGATCTAGACCTAAGATTTTGCAGCCATGTTTTAGCTTTATCTTTCAAAGAGAAAGGGAAAAGCTTTAGTCTGATGGTGTTCATGATACAATTTGAGTCATTGTAAGTGTTGCACACTTCATCAAATTCTCTCAAATACAAGTATGGGTTTTCGGCATCTAATCCATAAAATTTGGGTAAAAGTTGAATAATACCTGACTTAAAGTTAAAATGAGATGCATCTGGAGGAAAAACTAGACATGATGGAGCACTAGTTCTTATAGGATTCATGTAGTCTCTAAGTGTTCTAGGTTGTGCATGGTCATTGTGTTGGGAACGATTGTCCTCAAGATCAACTTGATTTTCTGCCATGCTTTCAAATGAAGATGGGGATCTCGTAACAAGTCTACTAGTTGGTGTACGTGACCAAGTTCTCATGCAAGTCTTAGATGCAACAAAATAAAAGAAAACAGAAACACCAAAAAAAAATAAAATTATTTACAAGAAAAAGGAAATGAAAAAGATGAAACGAATTTTGATGGTTTTAAACACCAAATGATACTTCCCCGGCAACGGTGCCAAAAACTTGACACGTCCAGAAAATGGATTTCTACTCCCAAGTGCAGGAGTGTCGAAGTAATAATATAACCCGGTGAAACCGGGGTCGATCCACGAGGAAGAAGATTTAGATCCTGCAAACACCAACAAAAAATCTACAAGGGAAACATGATAGGAGAGAAAATATTACGGAATAAAAGCACGTATAATGGTGAAACAAATCAAATTAAAATATGCTAAGGTTAGAGGTTCCACTCTTGGTATTTGGTTTAAGTTATATTTAACTCCTTTTTATTACTCAATTGGAATCTACACACAAAGGAGGTTCCAATCGGAAACGTATAATGGTGAAACAAATCAAATTAAAATATGCTAAGGTTAGAGGTTCCACTCTTGGTATTTGGTTTAAGTTATATTTAACTCCTTTTTATTACTCAATTGGAATCTACACACAAAGGAGGTTCCAATCGGAAATTATGTCAATTTAAGCTCTTCTAATCATATATGAAATTATATTTCTCTTCCTTTAATTAGATTATAATAATTACACCACACTCTTATATTAAATGGGTTCAAGTACTTATTGTGCCAATTAATTACTATAAATCAAGAATCTCTTGTCTGGCAGGTATAACCATGCGAATTTAGACGGATTCAAGTACTTATGGTGTTATTTGTCTACAATGAATCAAAAATCCTTTGCCAGGCAAGTACAACCATGCGATCTAGGCGGATTCAAGTATTCATTGTGCCAAGAATTGTCTACAATAAGTCAAGACTCCCACTCATACAAGAGATGGGTAAAAATAAATTAAATCAAATTAAGAAAGGAAATACAAAACATAATATATATTAACATATGAATATAAAGTTTAAGCCCATTTTTAGAGTCTTAATAAACTTACTTCTCATACCAAGAGCTTCGCCTTTTTACCTTAGCAAAGAGAAAATTTAGCTACTCATAATAGAAGAAAAGAAGCAAGTAGAAAGAAAGTTAATTTAGTAAGAACAAAATTTGAATGCAAAAGAGTTATAACTAAAAATGAAAATAAAAACAAGTAAATGAACTTGGAAATGAACCAAGATGCTTTCATGCTTTTACAGGCCTCTATTTATAGACACATTGAGAGGCAAACATGTCAAAAATGGTGGGGAGAAATTAATACAAATTGATAAGGTAGAATTGTCAAAAATGGTGTCTCCACACATACACCAACCTATCCACCATATTTGGCACCGCCCATTTGCAACTTTGCTCTTGTGATAAGAATAAAAGTTGTAGATAGTAATCTTATCTTTCCAGAATGATAAAGCTCATAATTTTTGGAGGTTTCTGCAGAGAGTTATGAATCAAATGGTGAAGACTGTCGAATTTGGCATCTTCCACACATGCGCCTCCCCGTGACTTGAATTTGGCGCCGTATATATCTTATTTTTCCTTTGACTTTGTTAGGAAACTGTATGTGAAAGCAATATAACCGCAACTAAAGTAAAGATTTGAGAAAGGTGGAGAAGAACTGGAGACACAGTATTTACGTGGTAAAACCCCCAATTAATTTGAGGGAAACATCCACAGGTAAAGATAGAAAGACTTTATTAGACCAAAAATAATTACAACCTCTCTCTAATTTTCTAGGATAGAACAATCTTACAAGAGGAGAGAATACACTTAACGGAGAAGAGAAGACTTGATTTTGGGATGGTTTAACAAATGAATGAGGGAGGCTATTTATAGGAAAATTTCGGGTACTGTTCACCTGGACTATTTACGCGTATGGTACTGTTTACGTATACGGTCAACACTGTTGACGTCACTGTTTACGTCCTGTTCACTGTGACGTCATTGCTTACGTCACTATGTTACTGTAGCACTGGGTCAGCCCGATACTATTCATATATCCCTATTCACCCGTACTATTCCTATTGGGTCAGCTCAATACTATTTGGGCTTCTACCCACCCTTTTGGGCCTCATTTTGGGCCTGAAAAATTGTCTTCATTATTTAACATTCTCCCACTTGAAGTCATTTTTCATGGTCCAAACATCCTTCTATTCTTTACTCATACTCATGTTGCTTACGTTTCTGCTAGGCCGAATGAGGATCTACACCATATGAACTTGTCAGCATTGATTGGCTTGGTCATTGCATCTGTTAGGTTCTCCTTGGTGTGAATCTTCTGCATATCCACATTACCTTCTTCCACTACTTCTCGAACAAAGTGATATTGAACTCCTATGTGCTTTGTCCTGGAATGAAAGGCTGGATTCCTTGCGATATGCAAAGCACTCTGACTGTCACAAAACAGAACAATCTTCTCCTGCTTGTGCCCTAGTTCCTCCAATATCGTTTGTATCCATATTGCTTCCTTGCAAGCTTGTGTAGCCGCCATGTATTCTGCTTCCGTTGTAGATAAGGCCACAACAGTTTGTAATTTGGAAATCCAGCTCACAGCTCCTCCTACAATTGTAAACACATAGCCCGTAGTGGATTTTCTTTTATCGAGATCTCCTGCAAAATCTGAATCTACATAGCCCCTGACAGTAAAACTGATCCTCCATAACATAATGCAACATTTGAGGTTCCTCTGATATATCTCAGAATCCTCTTTACATTATTCCAATGCTCTCTACCAAGATTCGCCATGTACCGACTGATTACTCCCACTGCTTGTGCAATGTCTGGTCTTGTACATATCATGGCGAACATTAAACTTCCCACTGCCGATGCATATGGTATTCGAGACATCTCTATCCTCTCTGTTTCATTGCTAGGACTCATACTTGAGGATAACTTGAAATTAATAGGAAGAGGGGTAGAAATTGGCTTACAATCTTGCATATTGAAGCGGCGCAAGATTTTATTGAGATAGTTCTTCTGGGAAAGCCAAATCTTCCTATTATTTCTGTCTCGTTGAATTTGCATCCCTAGGATCTTGTTTGCTGGTCCCAAGTCCTTCATATCAAACTCCCTAGCCAACTGTGCCTTTAATTCTTGGACTCGATCTTTGTTAGGGCCTACCACCAACATGTCGTCCACGTACAACAGCATTATGATGAAATCACCATCATCACCAAACCTCTTGTAATAAGTACAATGGTCTGAACTAAGTCTGTTGTACCCAAGGCTTATAATGAAGGAATCAAATCTCTTGTACCAACACCTCGGCGCCTGTTTAAGACCATATAGAGATTTGTTCAACTTGCAAACCAAGTTCTCCTTGCCTGTTTCAGCAAAACCTTCTGGTTGAAGCATATAAATTTCTTCTTCAAGCTCTCCATGAAGAAATGCAGTTTTTACATCCAACTGCTCCAGATGTAAGTCAAACGTAGCACACATAGCCAGGACTATTCTGATTGTTGTAAGTCGAACAACTGGGGAAAATATCTCGTTAAAATCAATTCCTTCTTTTTGAGCATAACCCTTTACCACCAATCTTGCACGATACCGTTCCACTTGATCATTGCTATCTCGCTTGATCTTGTAGACCCATTTATTACCAATGGCTTTTCTTCCATGTGGCAATGGTACTAGTTCCCAAGTCTTGTTCTTGTGTAGAGCTTCAATTTCTTCCTGCATTGCTGCCATCCACAGAGACGCATCTGAGCTACTTGTAGCTTCATGGAAAGTTGAGGGCTCTCCGTCCTCCGTTAAAAGACAATATGCAACATTGCTCTCAGTAACATACTCCGAATGCCAAGTTGGCAGCCTTCTCTCGCGAGTTGGCCGACGAACTTCTAGAGCCTCGGACTCGACTGGTTCTTGTACCTCGTGCTTTGGTGCTGCTTCAGTAGAAACTGGACTTTCTTATACCGAATTATTTTTCACTTGTACTGTTGTAGTCTCTGAAGCCTCCTTCGATGTGCTATTGTTTCCATCTTTTTGTAGTAGTTGATCTTCTACAAAGATCACATCCCTGCTGACAATAACCTTGCGGATAGTAGGATCCCACAGGCGATACCCCTTTACTCCGTCAGCATACCCCAAGAATATACACCTCCTGGATTTCGGATCCAGCTTTGATCTTTCTTGGGCATTGTACATCACGTACGTAGGACATCCAAATGGATATAGATTTGAATAATCAGCCGGCTTACCAGTCCACATCTCCATCGGTGTTTTTAAATTGATTGCTGTTGATGGCGACCGATTTACCACATAACAGGCGGTTTTGGCTGCTTCAGCCCAAAATGAATTGGGTAGGCCTGCAGTCCTCAACATAGCTCTCATTCTTTCACCAAGAGTTCTATTCATCCGCTCTGCCACTCCATTCTGTTGAGGAGTGTATATGACAGTGAACTGCCTGTCTATTCTTTCCTGCTTACAAAATGCAAGAAACTCGCCATCTGTATATTCTCTTCCATTATCTGTCCTCAAACACTTGATCCTTTTTTCTGAATCAAGTTCTACCCGCGCTTTGAAGGCTTTAAATACTTGCAAGCACGTTTGACTTTCTCTTGATCAGGTACACCCAGCATCTCCTGGAGTAATCATCAATAAAGGTCACCATGTATTTTGCTCCTCCTAGGGATATATCCGGTGATTCCCAGACATCAGAATGAATCAAGTCTAGGATGCATTTGCTTCTAGCAGTACTGCTGCTGAACTTCAATCTATGCTGCTTGCTTGTAACACAATGCTCACAAAAAGGTACATTTACTGATTTGAACCTAGGAAGCAGATTTCGATCGGATAGAATCTTCAAACCTCGTTCCGATATATGGCCTAGTTTATGATGCCACAATATCGTTGATTCTTCTCCATGGTTAGTTGATGCAGAACATGAATCCGCTTCCTGAAGTGTTTCTCCTGTAAGCATGTATAGATTTGCATTGATCTTTTCTGCCTTCATAACCACAAGCGCACCTCTGACAATTTTCATGATCCCATTTTCAATATGGGTCTTGCAACCAAGATCATCTAATTGTCCTAGAGACAATAGATTCTTCTTTAGGCCCTTCACATGTCGTACCTCCTGAATGGTGCAGACTGTACCATCGTGCATTTTTATCTTGATGGTACCAATACCAGCGATCTCCAAGGCATGATCATTACCCATAAATACAGATCCTCCAGAGATGGGTTCATATTTGTGGAACCATTCTCTTCGAGAGGTCATGTGCCAGGTGGTTGCTAAATCTAGAAGCCAGACATCAGCAAATCGTTTTTTACCTTCACTACTAGTAGTTCCTTCGCTGCATAAAACTTCACCATCATCTGAGGTGCTTGCTACACATCCTTGCTATCATCAGTAATTTCTTTTGGTCTGTCTCCAATTGCTGCCAGGCAATTGTCTTTTACTAGTATTGCCCTCATCTTCATCTTCCACAGCGAGAAATTGCTCCCATCGAACTTCTCAATCTTGAACTTTGTTGCCATAATGTTGATGATGACCTGTTTCTCACTTGGATCGTCTCACACTATTTCACCGTATAGTACCGTATATTGGAATAGTGACCGTAGTTATGAATAGTGCACCAGGTAAGTTCCCAGGAAAGAGAGGTGGGTCACAACGGACACTCTTAAGTACCAAGTCTTTCCTTAGCCAGACCTTTCCTAGACATGCACTTTCCACACCACCACACTTATTTCCAGCAACCACGAATACTACCGGAAGCTCTTAGTCAGTAAACTCAAGAACAATTCTTTTCTGATGTGGAAGATCAGACAGTGCTGTAACCACAGAGCATACTAAGAATTTCTTAGAGATTCTGACACCTGCAACTCGGAATACAATTGGAAGCTCTGATACTACTGTTAGGAAACTGTATGTGGAAGCAATATAACCGCAACTAAAGTAAAGATTTGAGAAAGGTGGAGAAGAACTGGAGACACGGTATTTACGTGGTAAAACCCCCAATTAATTTGAGGGAAACATCCACGGGTAAAGATAGAAAGACTTTATTAGACCAAAAATAATTACAACCTCTCTCTAATTTTCTAGGAGAGAACAACCTTACAAGAGGAGAGAATACACTTAAGGGAGAAGAGAAGACTTGATTTTGGGATGGTTTAACAAATGAATGAGGGGGGCTATTTATAGGAAAATTTCGGGTACTGTTCACCTGTACTATTCACGCGTACGATACTGTTCACGTATACGGTCAACACTGTTGACGTCACTGCTTACGTCCTGTTCACTGTGACATCATTGCTTACGTCACTGTGTTACTGTAGCACTAGGTCAGCCCGATACTATTCATATATCCCTATTCACCCGTACTATTCCTATTGGGTCAGCCCAATACTATTTGGGCTTCTACCCACCCTTTTGGGCCTCATTTTGGGCCTGAAAAATTGTCTTCATTATTTAACAGACTTCAACACAAAGTTGTAGATCTGTGTCTCAGCTTTCCATAATGGTAAGGTTCAAACAATTCCAAAATCTTTAGCTCAAGTTATGGACCACAACTGAAGCATGCGCAGAGTACGCGGAATTGTAGACAAGTCTGTTTCAAGCCTACTTTTGACCCATCAAACTTTCATAAATGGAAATCTTCGTGAGACATATTTTTGTAGGCCTTTATGTCAGCTATCGCTACACCAAATTTGGCATTGATCTGATGTGTGGATAAAACATTATGTACAGTCAACCTTACTTGCATCAATACAGAAATTTTAACAATTAAGTACAATTATAAACAAGTTACTAATTTGATGACACTAGTAGTATAAAATAATGGTTTTAACCTTTATTATTATACAAATTTAAGTGTTCATCAGCGCTCATGTCCTACGTTATGATGGTAGATCTCTTTCGTTTGAGTCGTTATGGCTAGGGTCGACACTTATGGTCGAGCGCTCATGTCAAGCGCTAGACCTATACATGGTTTGTGGACCCAATGTCGAGTGCTGTAAGGAGACTCAACTTGATCGATAGTGTCAAGCGGTGATGGTCATGTTAGACCTCGACAATAGTCTTTGGACCAAATGTTGAGTGCTCCAATAAGGCTTTGATTCGTCGACCATGTCGAGTGGTCGTAGTCATGTTAGACCTCTATATTGGTCTTTGGACCAAATGTCAAGTAATTTATTGACATGGTGTACTGTTAAGAATTCATTCTACTGCGTCGAGGAATAACTACCTCGATAAGCATTCAACTTAGTCCAGCAAGATATACTCTAATAGAGAAATTACATACGTGAAATGTGGTTTCTTAACTAAGTTAAAAAAATTTCGATTAGTCTTGGAAACTTATGTTGATTTGTGATTTGTAGAATAGAGTGTGAAGGCGTTATTCTCCAATTGAGTTGGTCGAACTAGTCGAGTAAGCTCTATAATTGGTGCTGAGGTGGTCGAGCTGGTCGAACGACCTTTATGACATGTGTTATCCTACATGAGTCATGTTAGAGCTAGTCGAATGACTTTTGGGTCGGTCAATTGGTCTAGGTGGTCAATCAGTAGGTCTTTGACTGTCTCTGTTTCTACCGTCTCTGCAATCCGAGGTAGGATAAGGCTTGAGCCTTTGTTCGCTCAAGTGTCGCTCGACTATACTTTTGGCTCTATTGTCACTTTTACTCGACCTAATAGGTTGGTAGTTCACCTCATCTTCTTCCCACTTGATTTAGGCTCATACCTTGGCTAGGATGTCTTTCATGGTCTTACATGAATACTTGGTCAGTTCCTTATATAAGTCGAAGTCGTGTAGCAAGCCTTTCCAGAAAACTGATATAGTCGTCGCTGAGTTACAATTAGGGATGGACACCTTCTCTTTGTTGAACCGTCCTACATAGTCTCGTAGGCGCTCTCCTCTCCTCTGACTAATGAGGTAGAGGTCGTCTGACTGCTATCAAACTGCTCTACTAATATATCCGTAAGCTGAGCGAATACGCTGATAGAGACATTGGGTAGTTTGGTGTACCATTGTAGAGCTAGTCCTACTAAGCTCAACCCGAAGCCTTTGCATATACATACTTCCCTCAGGTCGCGTGGAATCGTCGTTTTGAACTTGCATTAGCAATAGTGTGCTATGTGGTCGTCCGAGTTGGTCGTGCCATCATAATACATCATGTTGGGGAAGCTAAACTTCCTAAGCATCTCTACTAGAGCTATCGCATCGACGAAGAGTGAGTCGGTGAAGTTGTTCGCCGTGCTTTTCCTTATCGAGGTCGGCATTCCAAGAATGCGTTGGATGAGGGCCTCCATCTCTGCGAACCTGCGAGCTAGATCAGGGTTAGCAAAGGTTAGGTTCGAGCTTACCATTTTCGGGTTCAACGAGGTCAAATGTGATAGGGGGCTAATGGTGTCCCCTGTGTAGAGTGGTCGGTCGAGCCGAGCCGTTGTTGGTTATGTTAGGAGTCAACACAGGTTGTGCCTCTCGGGTCCCTTGCGGTAGGTCATCTTCTTGGGTCGCTATCACTCAAACTCGAAGGTTTGACTTTGGTAAGGGGACAAGGTCGACTCCCCTACCCATTGCTTGTAAACCATACTCTCCACCTACATGGATTGGGTCAAGGTCACTAACTGTTATGCCTTGATCTTCTGGTCAAACAGTCCAATCGTGTAGATTATGAGCGACTTGGTCTAATGGTGGTGCATGGGAGGCTGACTTGAAAGGTCGAGAGAGAGTGAATCTTGCTTTGAGGCTCTTAGTTCTCTGCCTAACTAGTTTCTTCTCCTCCTCGAGGGCTTAAAGCCTCTGAATGTTCTCATGCATTTATGAGATGAGCAGTTGGAGTTGAGCCTCCATTGCACCATTAGATTAGTCATCGGCCATTGTAGCGTAGAGACGTAGCGTAGGGACGTAGAGCTCTAGTTTTGCTTGTTTAATGATCGTCATGCCCCACGATGGGTGCCAAATTGTATACCACGAAAATAGTATGGTGATGATCGGGGCACTACAACCTGCAAAACCAGAGTACACGTGACCCGTATGACACTTGGGACACCAGGGTAGTGCCAGCCAAACACGCTCCAACGGTCAAGTCAGTAAATTGAAAGATACATACATGTATAATGTAAAACGTGTTTAGAAATACTTCTTATATACCAAAATGTGATAGTCAATGGTCGGAGTCTTGGAAGAGTGTTGATCGGCATTACGAGTGAACGGCGATCGTGGCGGTCGGAGTTGGCCGAAAATCACTTGGCGATGGTACACGATGAATGGTGCAAATGACTAAAGTCTGCTTTGAAGGTTAAAAAGTGTGAACCCTCACTTATAAGGGTTTGCTTTTATAGTGGGTGATCCACCCGTTGGAGGGTAGATTATCCTCCCTAATATTCCGGCCCAAATAAAGAAGGATATAATTGCCTCCTTGACTTGGTCAGTCACACTTTAAAGTTGAAGTTTGATGGTTATGGCCTGGGTCAACAACCGAGGTTAAGGTATATCACTTGAGTCGACAGTCGAGGTCGAGTTGTGACTCTTAATCGACTGATGAGGTCGAACCATGAGCCTTTGGTCAACCGACATAGTCGAGTCATGATCCTCTAGTCGACTGACATGGTCAAATGATAAGCCTATAAACGAATAACATGGTCGAGCCATGACCCTATGGTCGAGTGACATAGTCAAGTCACAACCCTTTGGTCGAATGACATGGTCGAGCCATAACCCTTTGGTCGAGTGATGATCGAGCCATGACTCTTTGGTCGAATGACATGGTCGAACCATGACCCTATGGTCGAGTGACATGGTCGAGCCATGACCCTTTGGTCGAGTGATGATGGATCCATGACCTTTTGGTCGAATGACATGGTCAAACCATGACCCTATGGTCAAGTGACATGGTCGAGCCATGACACTTTGGTCGAGTGATGGTCGAGCCATGACCTTTTGGTCGAGTGACATGGTCAAACCATGAACCTATGGTCGAGTGACATGGTCGAGCCATGACACTTTGGTCGAGTGATGGTCGAGCCATGACCCTTTGGTCGAGTGACATGGTCGAGTCATGACCCTATCGTCGAGTGACATGGTCAAGCCATGACACTTTGGTCGAGTGATAGACGAGCCATGATCCTTTGGTTGACTCATATGGTCAAGTGATGGTTGAGCCATGACCCTTTGGTCGAGTCACATGGTCGAGCCATGACACCCAGATCAACTGTCTAGAATGAGGTATGACATTTGGGTGGACCGTCGAGGTTACTGGTCGACATATAGACCTTGGTTTTGGGTCTTAGATATGGGCCGTAGTATGATGCTTTAGGCCTTTTATTTAATAGACTCATGATTGGGCTCAAATAAATGTTTAGCCATATAGATAAATGATCTATTTGTTTTGGGCTTTGGGTCCATAGTCATACAAGCTTTAAATATAGTCTAACTTGGGCTAAACTATGTTTTGGGTTTTGACATCTTGGTCTGACCAAATTTGGTCACTACAGTCGTGAAATCAACTTACTGGACCTATACCTAAAGGCAGCCAGCTCAATACTTTTGGGAACAATTCATACAGCGACAACTTGGATTATATGGATGTCCACTGTCAAATGATTGTCACAGAGATGAGACACCAGAACCATTTCCAATACCAAAAATGCTGCAGAGTTTGAACACGGTTTTGGTTGTAAAGTTGTGTTAATGGGGTATGGATACGGAATGGTGTTTGGACGGACAATGGATTATCTTGTATTCTCTACTGGAAAGCGTGAATGGCTTGTAAGATTGATTGAAAGAGAACACCGTAGTACGGTGAGAAGGCCAAACAACTGATGCATAGGAAGAAGGAATTAGTGTATTGAAAATTTTCCTTGACAGTATTGGCTATTCAGTTGTTATTTTTTATTTTATTAATAAAAACATTCATTCATAATAACTTGGTCGTAGATTCGACTTTGCTATTTACTGCTTTGTTATGTAATGAAATTGAGATAAGAGCTTTAGAATAATCTTTTGTTTTCATCGAGAAATAAGATGTTTCGTCAATACTCTAGCAATGTTAAATAATATGTCAAAGTTTGTAAATATTATCTTCTCGACAACCCTTGAAAATGGGGACACCAAGATAAGTAAAAGGAGCATTGCCTTTTGAGAATTGCTAACCTATTTCCAATCTCTTTTCTGGAACAACCCTTGTTTGCCAAGGAAAGGAATGGGTTTTAGTTCCATCAACTTTTGTATACAAATGAAGAAATTTGTGTAGATAATGCGAAGTTCTTTTGTATACAAAACACAAAAATATCATAAAATGAGCACAACTATTAGGAACCGTCACATGAGCCATTTTCTTCTCTTCATGGAAATGAGAAATCTCTCTACTAATCGGAGATAGATGATGAGCAACTTCCATGGCAACATCCTGAAACATTTGAAATAAATGGCAACCATTTGGAGGGATCTTTACCACTTATTTTTGGTTAATTGAAGCCATTTGAAAGTCCTAGATGTTGGAAATTGATGATACTTTTCCACATTGGTTATATAAGAGATTTCATGGTCCTATTATCAATCCCTAAAACAAATTTCGACTTCATTAAGTTGTAAATTTTTGAGTTTGACCTCACTTACAATTGATTCGAACGATTTTGAAATTTTCTATAGAACATAATTTTAAAAAATTTTAGGGTTACCATGAATGGGAAATACGATAGTACCCAAATGAATTTTATGTTAAGGGCAAATTATAATAGAATACCTAATATATAGACAAATTGCAACCAAACCATACGTTTATTTTAATCACAATTTAATATCCTTAATTAACTGGTTGACCGTTAAATTGAACTGTTGACTGATTAAAATGTATGAAATGTCTAAATTACTCCTACCTATTAATTATTACTTATTTTTATTTATTAATTAAATATTAAATAAAAAATAAAAAAATGAAAAAAAAATTAAATTTTTTTAAAATGGATCTCCACCGTTCATCAAGATATCTTCACCGTCTATTAATCCTGATGGATGATGGAGATCATTTTGCCTAAAAATTTAACAAAAAAATGTAATTTAAAAAAAAATAAGTGGAGATCCAATCTCCAGATTGAATTCCCACAGTCATCTCCATCTGCGATGAAGCCATCACAGATGGCATCTGTGAAGAAGCCATCGCAGAGGATCTTCATCTGCAACGGGTCATCGTAGATGGAGCGGAGCAACGCACCATCTAGTAGATAGAGTGTCACTCCACTGAAGGAGCAGATTACCCTAAATTTGTTTTTTTTTTTTTTTGTTCTTTTTCTTGAAAGGGATGGAGATCCAATCTCATATTGGATCTTTACACCCTTTAAGAACAATTTTTTTATAAAATTTTTCTTTTTTTATAAAATTTTATTTTTTAAAAAAAAATTCAATATGATCTCCACGGTGGAGATCTGTTGAAATTTTTTTACAAAAAAAATTTTAGAAACAAATTAAGAGAAAATATCCTTATTATCCTTCTAACTATTGGTCAACCGTTAACTTTAATAGTCAATTATTTAATTAATGGTACTTTATTATAATTTAAAGTAAAAATACGATTTGATTGTAATTTACCTATATGTCAGTGAATTTCATTGCAATTTTCCCTTATGCTAAACATTTACGACTTGTTCATTAAGTTTTACAAATGTAATTTTTATTTTTCGAAAACAGAAAACAATTAATCAGTTAGGTAAATAATATATGAAATAAATATCTTTTAATCACTATAAATTTTAATTATTTTGTTTCTTTAATTAAAAATTTAAAATATAAATATAAATATTAAAAAATTAAAAAAAATAAAAGTAATATCAGATTTTAAAAACATTATAAAATTTAAGATTGATTACTTATAAAATTCAAAATTTAATTTTTTTTTAACTAAATTTGAATTTTATAAGTATTTTATTTTAAATTTTATTTTTATTTTTATTAAATAACGTTACATTTAATTTTTTTAAAATTTTTATAATTTATAAAAAAAATTTACTGAATTTTATGATATTTATTTTTTATTTAATTCTTTTTTATAAAAATTTAAATTTTATTACACATCAATTTTTTATTGAACTATCTAAATAGATAAAATTATTAAAATATAAAAAACTAAAAAATAAAATTATCTTTCTAATTTAATAATTTAACTGAGAAATATTCTTAATAAACTAATTGCCTGAATTACAAGATTCCGGTCACCGCATTGCATTAACTGAGAAATATTTTCATTGATTTTTATCATTAGAATAACAAATGTTTCTAAAGAGAATGCAACTTGAAATGAGATGCAAGAGTTAGCTTTTTCACTATTTTGATAAACGGTGTCAATAAATTTACACAAAATGGACGGTGAACCTATTGCTTTTATTAAGAATGAAAATCTATCAAAAAAAGAAAAAAAGAAAAGAAAAATAGATACACTTTCCTTTCCTGATAAAAGCTAAATTTCGGTATTAAGAACTGTGAGATCCCACGGGCAAGGGGGATTTGGGTTAGTACTCCTTGTGGAGAAACAATGGCTTTGCTGTGTGTGTATCCTAATTCATGAATTTCCGACAGTTTGGCGCTTTACATAAACAAGGTACTTTGAATTCTTCGGGCTCATCAGGATCAAACAAATAATCATACCTATACGAGGAAACAAAGCAATATGCATTACAACTAAAACATCTTAAACAAAAATGCAAGTGCATCCACAAAACACAAAGACAAAGAGAGATACGTTAGCTCGTCACCGGCAGATACATTAGTCTTTGCAATGAGGACAATCCGACTCTCATCATCACCCACACTCATTATTCTTGCATAGCAGTTGGGCATACACTATCAATCAAGGTCAACAGAGTAGGGATTATTTTTGAATCCATAAAGAAGGTCAGTAATGCACAGCAATATTTGTAAACATTAAGCTATCAGGGAGACAGGCTGAATCACGAAAAAGATAACACACAACTTCAATATGCATAACTTACAGAATGATTGATTAAGCGTGCTATGTTCCCTTTATCCGTCGCATCCACCACTACCTCTTCACTGATCTTGAACAGCTGTAAGATAAAATCTTGTCACAATTTAGCTATTAAGAGAAAAAGGAGAAGTGCGAGAGAGGGAGGAAAAAAAGTGAAAGAAAACAGTAAAATCACAATTACAAGACACAGATGATTTGATGCTTTCTGCTATGTTATAACTCCTTAGAAATGCCAACCAACGAGACAGGGAAGAGAAGGCCAAAGGGAGGGGGATAAAATCCATGTCTAATCCAGGCCAATTACAACAAACCTTCCTAACAATATCTAGACAGAGCATCATAAGAACCATTTGCAGATCATAACAGCAAAGAAAAAGCTAACTCACATAGCAGTCTTTTCCTTCTAATCTATAGCGTGCTTCTCTTAAATCTGCGATACTGCGCCTCACCTGTTCACCGCGGTACTCAAGAACCTGAAAAATGTACACAGCTGTTACTCTGTTTAAAGAATATCTCAATCATTAGAAATGACAAAATACAAATTCTCTGTTCGTTCACATGCGTACTTTACCTCTTCCACAATAAACCATATAACTTTAAATGCATGGCAAATGAGTTCGTATTGATGTTGATAGCATTCATGAGAATTTCATTCAATAAAAAAGATCATTCTAGCTTTCAGTTTCCAACATCATTTTTAGTGATAGCCAAAACCTTTCTCCAATGAGTGCATCAAATTTGCCTTCTAGTGCTACAAGGACACGGAGAAAGGATTTCATGTCCATTGCACTTTCAAAGACACCCTACTCTAAGGATCTTCATGTATCTATGGGAAACAGATGCTAGAAAAATTCAACCTTAAGAAACTAATAAAATATTAATAAACCGATGATCTTCAAAAACTGTATTTGATGGATTATTTAACTCACCATTTCACCTTCTTGAATATTTCTACGAGCAAAGAGGCCCCACCCATGTATTCCAGATCTACCAAAGCAAACTCGGTCATGCTCAGTTCTCTGCAGTAGAATATGTATCCCGTAAAATAATTAAAAAGACAATCCAAAAAGTTAATAATTACTGAAATAAAACTAAAGGGTTTTGAGATTTGCCTGTAAGTTGTGAAGGCGTTCACGAAAAGTAGAAAAACTTTTAGGCTCCTCTACTAACTGTCAAGGCGAAAGAAAATAGAAAAATGCCCGATATTCAATTCCAAACCAATGAAAATGAAAATAAAAATAAAATAAAGAAGAAGCAAATCCAGTAACTCAAGAAAGAAATTTACTCTGTATGTATTCAAGCTTTTTATTGTGCCTGAGGCATGATGGCAAGGTCCCATCACTTGGTGGGCAATAGCTTCCTCTGCTCTCTGGAAAGCATAAAAAATGGAAGTGAAAAGAGTCAAAAGACAGAGAAGAGTAAGAGGTGTTATGTCTCAGTAAAACAGATATACCTTTTCATATCCTATTACAAAGATGAAAGTGTGACCGAGTAAACATACAAAACCAAAAAAAAAAAAAAACTGGCATTTCATGTATGATATTTTAATGGTTTTCTTAGTGCAATAAGGAGTAATCATATTAAGCTGCCTGTCTAATTTACATTGTGTCTCATTTGTAAATATAGTTTGATATCTGCTCATATCACTCTCATGCAAATCATTAATTGTCTGATTCAGACCCTAAAAAAGATAATTTAATATAAATGTTCACTCCTAAGTTACAAAGAACCAAATAAGACCTTTATAGGTTGATTTTAGAGCCTGGGAACATCTTCAAAGTTCCTCCGCCCAGCAAATTGCAGATTGTCCCCAGCCTCCCACAAAAAGAAGGAAGAAAAAATAGGAAAAAAAGGCACACGCAAAAACACAAACAAAGACAATAAGAAAACAAGAGCATCTTCTGGCTACAACTCACACCAGCATGAAGCAGCAAAGAATATCTAAGAATACATTATTCAAAGAAACCAACCATCGGGTTTCTGTTACTGGGTCGCCAAAATATAAAAAACCAAAACAAATAGATAGAAATGCTGAAGTAAAATGAAACAGATGTAGAAATGTAAGGCACCTTCTTGTTATTCTTCAATCTCTTATATACTCTACACCTTGCAGCAGAAAATGGCTCAATCTCAGTAGATTCTACTGTATAAACCTCTTCAAGTTTTGTTCTGTTAGATGAAATAAGCCTTGAACCTGCCCTCTTCTTATTTTGCATAAGGCTTTTGGCAGAAAAAACACCTAGAGGGGTTTGAATAATTAAAACTGTATCTGGATTTGGGGCCCTACAACAAAAACCAAACCATGACGATGTTATACAACGCTTGCATAAAAGCTCGTAAATATAAACACACACACACACACACATATATATATATATCTTATAAGGTTGCATCTTATGCCAAAAAAAAAAATTAAGCTTCTTAAATTTGTATTGGTACAAATTACCAACAGATAAGCACAAGACAAATTCAAGAAGCTTATTTTTTGCACAAGGTACCACCTTACCTGATATAAAGTTATACTTACCTGTGATAAGCGCAATAGGAGACCATTTTTGTAATCTGTCTTCCATTTTTCTCCAAGGAGTGCAACTGCAATATACAGCATAAATGAATACAATAAACAATAACAGAGAAATCAGAAATCTGAATATCTGATATAAGGACAAAATACAGGAAGATAATAAACCATTTCTGAATATCTGATATAAGGACAAAATACAGGAAGATAATAAACCATTGTTTGAACCAAAATCTGATGGTAAACAAAAGCCTAAAATTATAAGTCCGGTTTAAAAAAAATCAGAGAAAAGTAAATGCATAATATATAATTTTTGGCAACCATTCGAAACAACCCCATCATATTCATTGATGTTTTAAAAAATAAATCACCATCCTAAATCCATCATTGTATTATCGGCTTATCTAAGACTTAAACTATCTTTTATTTCAAGCAAGATTTCATGTCAGGTCATGTAATATCATCCCAATAGAGACTACAAGAATTTCAAGGAAAAAAGCAAGTTCAGAAACCAAAAAAGTAAAAACAGGACTCCATATTGGCACGGGGTTACCATAGTATCCCAGTAATCAAGTCCAGCAAATCCTGGTCATCTTTCCATATTTTTCTTTATTAAAAATGTTGCTTATTCAATTTATTGAGTCAAGTATAACACAGGCAACGTAGCAGCTAATGGCCTTCAAGCCTTAAACAGATCAATGTACCAATGCAGATAATAAATCCACATGTACAAGTTTCGCAATAAAAGAAACACCAGACAAACTAAACCATGATCTACAGAAATAAAATTATGATTAATAACATCATTCAAAACTAGTGAAGTCAACAACATAATTTTAGCAATTCATTAATATACATGCAGAAACAATCCTTCCAAGTAACTACTAAGTACTATCAGAAACAAAAAAGCAGTAGCAACCCACCTCCATCCGATACCCAGCCCTTGATGCACACATAGCATGGTAATAAGTGGAACACTTGCAGCACTGGGTGCATGAACCATGAATTTGCTTACAGATAACGCAAATCTGAAGCAAGGCACATTTAGAATGCATCAGCTAAATTCATACACTACCAACTAGTTCAAAAACCACAAGCATGACTTCGTCTGATGAAGTAAGACATAATAAGAATTTCAATTGAAACGTTAGTACATTCTGGATTACTTTATTCATATGTAGAAGACGAGATATACCATCGTAAATATAAACTATTGAGAAACGCACTTTCTAGCTTTCTTGCATTTCTTAAGGGAATAAGAAACAATACGTTAAAAGCTATGATAGGTTGCAAATTCATGTGAATGTGAAAAATATACAGTCAACCGATAATTTAAAAAAGCAACTATATTAAATAACAAAAAGAAACTAGGCAACCCCCAAACTACACGCGTCCACAAATTTATGAGATATTGAGATCTCCAAATTGGGAGAAACACTATCAAAAAATAATGAAATGCTAAATTATAAACACAAATCCATTTATGCTCAGGAATTTCCATGTTCTCAAACTAACTGGTCCTCCGTCCTTATAAACCACAACAAGCATTAAAGCACCCCTTTCCACTGTTATATGAGACATCGTTTTTTTTACCCAAATCCATTTGTGTTCAGGAAGTTCCATGTTCTCAAGCTAATTGGTACTCCATCCTCATAAACCACAAGCATTAAAGCACCCACTTTTCAACTATTACGTGAGACATCGTTATTTTTTACCCAAAACCATTTATGTTCAGGAAGTTCATGAAATGCCAAAATCCATTTATGTCGAGAAATCATGAAATGTTAATTAAAAACCCAAATCCATTTATGCTCGGGAAGTTCCACATTCTCAAACTAACTGGTATTCCATCCTTATAAACCACAAGCAGCATTAAAAGAACCACTTTCCAACTATTATGTAAGAAATCGTTCCTTTTACAAATACCATATTTAGAATGCGCTCAGGGCTGCTGCAGCTTTTTAAATAATCACTGTCCTCATAAATCCACACTTCAGAAAGTGTTTAACAATTAATTTGAAAAGGGATTAATCAGATATAAATCAATTTTGGCTTCATACAGGTTAAACCATCTAACTATCACTTTTATTTATATTTTCTTAGTGCTAACTTTTAAAAATAAATAAATAAATCAAACATTATTATTTTAGAATCTACAATAATCCCAAACATATCCTTAGGAAATAATTCACAAGGATTTACCCATTTACATCAAACATCACAGAAAGTGGGGAAATAATTTATGGTCAGTATAAGATTTTGGTCTACTTTTCACAATAATAAACAGAAACTAACCCCTCAAGCATCATTTGACCATTGTTAAATTTCCTAATTGAAGAATTTAATGGAATATCAAGATAATCTACCTTTACAAAAGAATTTGATGGAATACTCAAGATCCCAAGGGCAGGCTCCATCTTTTCATCACTTGCAAATGAGACTTCAGGTTGAAACCATGCGCATGTCACATGAACCCACAATGCACCAACGTCAGTTGGCTTTAAAGCACCTCCTGATGGGGAAAGAACAAGGAAAAAGAACGTTAGATTTTAGTCATAATAAGGTCGAGAAAGCAAAATCACATGCAATATGGCAGCTTCAGTAACGATATCCCTTGAATGACAACGTTTAGGCTAAGAAGCTTTGGCTAGAGGTTGTAAAGCCATCTTCCAGCAAGGAAGAGGTGATTAATCAAGTGACTTCAATATCAAAGTAATGACACAATTTATTGCTGGCCCAACCCAAATTAAGGAAATTGTAGACAAGCAGTGTAAAAAATATAGTTAAAGGTTCAGTAAGAGACTGTGATAAAACAGGTATTATCAGGTGTTCTTGTAAAGTTAATCCTATTTACTTACATAATACACACATTTGCACAACCTAAGAACACATAAGAAATTAATGACACATAATATACAGACTATCCAAAAACTTGCCTTTTACAGGACAAAGGCAACACTCTCGCTTGATATCAGGTGTTTCACAAGTTTTGCAAACCCATGAAGTAAAATCCCGAACATTTCTTGCCCCATAGCATTCTTGATGCACAGCTATTTGACATCTGATACCAAAAAAAAAAGGGCAATATCATTAACATGATAGAAACATAGATATACAAATATTAGAACATCCAACCAACAGAAAGATCAAGCTTTGCTTAGCAGACATATTGGCAACAACTCTGACAAATTAAGTATAAATAACTGCTCAAACATCATTCTATACAAATATTAAAACATCCAACCAACAGAAAGATCAAGCTTTGCTTAGCAGACATATTGGCAACAACTCTGACAAATTAAGTATAAATAACTGCTCAAACATCATTCTGTTCACTACAGTAAAAATTGGGTGAAAGCAGACAACCAGGTGTGACCGCGACATGTCAATACTCCATGCCAAAGCTACAGTCAGCATAATGATTACAAATTTCAAGATAACATCAATACTCTGTTATTCCACTATAGGAAGACTGTAAGCGAGAGTGACAGTGTTGGAATATGCCTAAGACCAAAAGCAACGAGTCCAAATTGAAATCTTAGTGTCTTTCTACATCAATGCATTAGCTGCACTGATCAATCTTAAATCGCATGATATAAAAACCAAGGCCCATTGACAATACCTGTTGCAGATAATGATTTTGTTGTAGTCCCAATCTTCAACCCATCTACATACAGCACAACGTTCTGTTGTCCACTTAGCACAAACTGGTTCATATTTTTCTGTAATGGTAAAAATTGGAATAGATACAATCAATGCAACAATGAATAAAATAACATACTCCGAATTATGAAAATCCTGCATATCAAAGCAAAAATGTACCTTGAAGAAAAGCCAGCAGCTTTTGCTTCCGTTCCTTTATAGAGGGACGCTTTGGAGGCTTGGCTGGAACAAGAGCGTTTGCATGGTACTCTGCTAACTGCAGCATCTGCAGAGTCAAACAAGAACATTATTAAATAATTCTCACCAGAACCAAACTAATAAGATAGATTTAACGATTTTTAAGCAAATAAGGGGAAGAATAAGGAAGAAGAAAAAAAAAAGGGTGCAAAATACATGCTTCAGAACGTAGTAACCTCAACATTTTCACTGCTCAGTAACTCTAAGTTAAACTTCAAAATCAATAAGCCCACCAAAACATTTCTAGCAAAGGACAAACAACAATAAAACGTGGAACACCTTCAAGAGATCTATAGTAAGACATTTGGAAACATTGGCAGGCTGCAGCAGGCCATTTCTTTCTGGGTTGGCTGCAACTTTTTTCTTTTTCTGTTATTTATTCATAATAAGTTGAGATTTTTTTTCGGGGAAAAGGAAGTAACTGGGCCATATTTCACCAGATTGAGAAGGCTCCGGTAAAACAAAACCGAAAGAAGTGGATGCCAAAAATATCAGTATAACTCATTCCAAGTTATAAGATCACAAATGAAACCACCTAATATGGATTAAATTTTAAAAATCTTCGAAGATTGATCCCCAATTAAAGACTGATAAAATTGAACTAAGAACCAAAGAAACTATATGTTTTCTTTAGTAAGATCACAAATGAAACCACCTAATATGGATTAAATTTTAAAAATCTTCGAAGATTGATCCCCAATTAAAGACTGATAAAATTGAACTAAGAACCAAAGAAACTATATGTTTTCTTTAGGACTTTTTGGTGATTGAAATCTGAAGCAGTGGTCCACAGTTACAACTATGTCATAGGATCAAGTCCATGTTGTATGCTACACATTATCTCTTCTGGATTTTGTTAACACTAAAGAGATAGGGGAAAAAGAGAATCGCGTTGTGCGTTATTATTTAGCCAAGGTACATAAATTTATAGTGTTAGGCCTAGAAGAGAAAAGGAAGTAGAATCAATTTACAATAGTTACCAAATCAATCACCTAGCTAAGTATATCAATCTATGGCTGATTGACAACTAGATTTAACATTCCCCTCAATTTGGAGCATAAATATTCCCAATCCCAACTTGGAACATACATAAATAAAAAAAACTCAAATGATAATAAAACATAATAAAATAAAAAATGGAAACATTTAATAATTCCTTCCAAGATACTTTAACATTCCCTCTATTTGAGTTTGCAGAGTTCCAATGATATGATTGTGAGTCCTTTCAAAAGGTTGACGAACTCACTTGATAGAGGTGCCGACCAAATGACTTGACAAGAGTGCTAACGAAACGCTTGACAAAGTGCCAAGGAAACAACTTGAAAGAGTGGTCGAGGAAACGGCCTAAATCTTAGAAGGAATTATTAAATGTTTCCATTTCTACGTTTGTAAGAGCTTCTCCAAATAGAGCTTTCAGTGGTAAATATTTTAGAAATGGAGTTTCTACGAGAAAACTTTCAGAGAGAAGTTGTTGATCGTTTGATTATCAATTAAATAAGCCTTTTTGATCATTTAAATCGTTTGGTTATTTAATTTTGAAAGAGTTTTTATTATAGTTAATTTATTAAAAATGAGATATAAGATTCGAGTTGAATAAGTTTAGTAAGGTTTTTATTTGGAAGGAGTATATAATTATAAATATTACGAGTATATTTTGGACATTTTAAAGTTTTTTTAAAGAAACTCAAAAATAGCTCTTGGAAACGCCTAAAATTTGAGCTTCTCTCAATAGACATAAAATAGCTTTTCTATTCGTCTAAAAACTCTACTGAAGTAACAACCAAATGACACGAAGAAACTTGAAAAAACCGTTTTGGATTAAATAAGCTTTTTTGGTCAGTAGAGAAACTCTTCCAAACGTACACTTATTATATTTACTACCATTTAATTTTTTTTATATCTATGTTTCAAGCTGGGCATTGGGAATATTTATGCTCCAGTTTGAGGGAGAGTGTTAAATCTAACTATCAATCAGCCACATATTGATATAATTAGCTAGATGATTGATTCAATAATTATTGTAAATTGATTATACTTCATTTTCTCTTCTTGGCCTAGCTCTATGAATTCATGTACCTTGGCTGAATAATAACACATAAAACAATTCTCTTTTCCCCTATCTCTTGTGTTAATTCTTTAAAAAATTTAAATAAACTATATATGCTTTGCTAATTCAAAACACCAATATCAGTAATAAGATAGTGCAGCAAGATTTGCAAAGTCCTTAATAGATTAGTATATGATATAAATCAGCCCTCCTAATAGACTATTCTCAGGTGATGCAATGCTTCCAGCACATAAATTCGTCACTCATGCCACAGATAGCAATACCATAGGTAATATACAAGATAGTTTATACCCCTAATTTGAGCACAGTTATAACATGAATATAAAAATCGTAGTATGATATAGAAACAATTACTTTTCCACAAGAAAATGATAACAATCACCAACTGTTAATCCCACACGCAAATCATTGTTATAAAATCAATCGATCTAAAACATTGAGAGACATAAACTTGGAAGAAGTAAAAACTTATAAACAAACTTAAAAATTCAACTGTTGTACAAACCCATTGTTCTAGTGGCAGCATGGAACCTTTCACCCTAACACTAGTCCTCCAATTCCTCAATTTGGAACCTGTATGTCGTTCCCATTCACTAAGTGCTAGTTTTTCTGTTCCACATGATCCGCATTTGCACACAACTCTGAAACAGAAAAAAATATATGTAAAGTAAAATCACGCAGACACAAAAACAAAAAAGCAGATCTCATTTTTGCATGTAGGGCAAATCAAGAGCTCAAAACTAAGATAGACAAATCATTATCAAATGCTATAGGGTCATGAGTTAATATATACTTACAAGTGAAGGCTTGGATAGTATATGCCTTCCACACCTGAGCAGAGAACAACAACCTTATTTGGCAGCACCATTTGACCATTATTTTTGTTGCATCTGTATCAGAAGGCTCTACACTTATTACGTATATAGAGGTACAAAGCTTACATCTCCGCTCAGAATGCCACACGATAAATTTCAGGCAAATAAACAAATGAGATGATTGGTTTGGCTCTACAGTCATTAGACATCAAAGCAAAGGGAAAACAAAATCCAATTCCAAACAAATGTCACGTAATATATTGCTGGAGAATAAAACTGAAGAAGCTTATGAGTTAAAGAAAGAAATCACTTACTGCACTTTCGGCTGCCATTTCTCTGAATCTGATAACTCAAAGTTGAATTTTACTTTGCATGTAGGGCAGTAATAATCAGTACCCCCCAGATCCTTCAGAGCAAAAGTGATTTAGTACCAGAAGTTTGAAATTTCTTTTCTTGCTCTCATCATGCAGTTAGAACAGATCAGTAATCTGACATTTAAACATGATGAACATACCTTAAAACGATTGCTGGAAATTTTGTCACATTCTGCATGCACCCAAACTTTACAACCATCGCAACGCACCTAAGTGGTGAGAAGAGCCAAACAATAAATTAATAACAAATCACCATTAGGTTCTAGTAAAAAGAAAGAACTAATCACAACTCCAAAATACACAATCGATGTCCTCACCCAACTCCCACTGTCTGAATGGTTCCAAACCTTCTTGCATATGCCACAAAAATGTTTTGATTTCGTTAACTGAAATAACAATGCATCTATTTGTGAAAAAATGCACAAACAACTTAAAATTACAATACTGGGAAACTAAACTTTAATAAGAATGACCAATGTCAATGCAGCTGGAACATACCCTAGCACATGTTTTACAAAAGAATTGGTCTCCAGTAGCTGAAGCCTTCATACTCTTCATTGATTTAGAAGGAAGGCTCATACCGCAACCATCACATGATCTTGTATTTTTATTCTTCCCACATAGACCCTAAAAAGTAGATTCTAAACTCAGTGCCTCATGAGGTGAAGGGGAAAAACAAGTACCCCACGGAATCAGTTCCCAGAGAAAACTACACTGTGTAAAAGGAGGAATAATATATAATTTGAATACCAAGTTTTTTCAATTCCTTTTGCTTGGCTTCCTTTGAAAAAAGGGACTTACAAGGCACTTCAAAGAAAGTACTTTTATCAGGTCCCAATGAATAAAATTTTTGAATTTTCTAGGAAGAGTCAAATGGTTTAAAGTTTTAGGACGCTGCTTACGGTGCATATGGTATCATTTTCTATTCGCTGTTTTTCGAAGAAAAAAAATTGAAAAATGAAAACAGTGTTTTTGGTTTCTATTTTCGAAATTTGAAAACGTGTCCGATAGAATGTTTTGCAAACAGTTTAAATATAGGACAATAACTCATCACAAATAATAATCAACTAATAAAGCATTCAACCCACTTAACCCAGTAATTTAGAAGTAATCTAAGGCCAAAGTTTCTAAAAATCATAGCCGGGCAAAATAACAAAATGTATTAGTTAGTATCTCATTTTTATACAACTTCTAAATTTCACATTAATGTTAAAATAAATCATTACTATATTAAACAATATAAAAGAATAAGTAAACATTAATTTTATTAAATCTAAATAACAGTAATAAATTTAAAAAATTTAAAAATTTAAGAAAAAGTATGTTCGCTGGAGGAGACTGCCGAGTAGAGCCTCCTCCAACACCAGAAGAGGTGAGATCCTACTCCAGCAAAGCCAACATGGGCAGCTCGGCTTCGCCAGAGGAGGATCTTACCTCCTCCGGCATTGGAGAAGCCAATCCTGCTCCTTAATTTGTTGGAGGAGCAGATCGGCTGCTCTCCATTTGTCCTAAACTGTTGCTTGCTTCTTCCCTGGATAAGAAGAAGAAGAAGGAAGAGGAGGAAGAGAAGGAGGAGGACAGATGTCTGTCTTTTTCTTCTTCTTTTTTTTTTTTTATTGGAAAACACGTGTTTTTCAATTTTAACACTAGTTCAGCTTTTCTTGTTTTGTTTATTTTATAAAAACAAATGGAAAAATACTTACCAAACACACGTAGACTGTGTTTCCATAAAACGAACACAAAAATGGGCTTTAAATATGACCACCAGACAGGCCCTTAATTACGCTCTAGGTAAAAATTTGCAGAAACATATATTTAGAATATGACAAAAAAGAGGGAAAAAAAGAGAGAAATAAAGAGGAACAAGGTCTTTTAACAGCTTTGCTCTGATTGGACATTAGTAACGAAACAGAACAAAAACATCTTTTTGAAGATCCCTAAAAATTTTAGCTGTCTTAATCCCTGAAACTGCTCTATTTGTAGAGCATTACCATCAACTTAGCTTAAAGATTTCCCCATTATGTCCAATCAAATTTTAAATCAGTATTGCACTCATACAGTAGTTTGAGATCAAAACCTAGAAGTTGAATGACAGTAATCAACAGATGCATTACCAAGAGTTAAGAGGAAGAAAATTTGAAAAAGATGGGTACTTTGAAGATACTTTACCTGATTCAGAAAGTGATAGTCGAAATCTGGGTTTGAACCAGTGGCTTCTTGAACCCATCTAAGAACAGATTCATCATAAGTAGGGTTCCCAGCTGCCATGTTTATATCCTGTATCAGCTTCTCTGTAAACCCCTGATCTGCCAGAAAAGCCTCCTCCAATGCCATCTGGAAATCACCGGGTTTGCAGTCACTCAATTCAGACTGCTCCTGGAACCTAAATCAAGCAAAACCTCAGCTAAGGGCAAACTGCCACTTAAATGTAACATTAAAACATTTCGTGAACAAAATGAGCTACCCACTTGTCAACGTAATCTACAAACGGAAAAATCATCCCTCGTTTGATCCATGCATAATCCTGCTTTCATAAGCACATTTATTGTAATACAAAACCTCGCAAACATAATGATAACAATGTACAAGTTCATAAACAGAAAAAAAAAAAAAAAAATCTCAACTTGGAAAGTAATCCATACCCTTTGATTTTCATCATCAGAATACCCGAAAAACATCACACAAGCTGCATCAGGTATGCAAGACCTTAATACCAGCTCAGGCGCTTGTGTCATTGGATCAATCACAATAGCCGGCCAATATGGGTCCTTCTTCCCCGGCTTCGCCCACACTATATCCCCCGAGTAAAAGTCCTCCGGCCCATACAACCCATCATCTTCTCTCTCAACATTCAGAAACCCCTCCTCGCTCGTCAAATAAAGAGTTTCCTCAGGCGGGGACTTCTCACAGTCAATATCAAGCAATTGCGGCTCATGTAACGACCTAAACGAACTCCGCAAGCTCACGTGCTTCCTAACATCGAAGCTCGTTCTAAACCTAACATCGCCCCCCTCCTCTTCCTCACACAATGTACCATATTTACGACTCTTATACCCGATTCTATCTACTTTAGACTTACTTCCCACATTGATGTGGTTACTACTTTTAGATGTTTCAAACATGAATTTCTCTTTTTTACACTCAACTTCATCATCAAAACTATAATCACGCAACCTAGTCTTGCTCTCTTTCCTCCAATTCTCGATAACAGAATCATTAAACCGAGAAGGAAGTACCTGAACTCTCCCACGAGAAGTCCTCACCAGTGGCGGCCGGGAAACCTCCACCATCGTCCGGGTCTTCACTCTACCCGAATCAGCCGCCCCCTTGGATTTCGACGACACAACCTCGTCCGGGGAACCCGATATCTCCCTGCACCATGACGCAGCAAACCCCTTCTGGTCGACGTCACCACCTCCGGCGGCGGCTTGGAGAATTCCGTGAAGACTAATCGGAAGTATGCCGGCGGCCACGTCGCCGAGCAGATTCAACGAATAGTATCCATTCGTTTTGCGCCTCTTCCGCTTCGCCGAGTTGCCGCCGTCGTCGTCGGCCGAGTCGCCGAGCTTGCACCGTTTCAGACTCGGCATTTGAGATTTCAAGTTGCGCTTGATTATCATTGTCAACAAATCCCAATCCAATCAAAGTCAATCAATCAACCGAAAATATAACGACAACTCTTCAATTTTGGTCGAGAACCACCTAAATTTCAAGAATCCACACAAAACCCTAAAAATCGCGAAAGCTAGATTTCTTGAACTGAAACAAAAACAGAGAGATAGAAACCCAAAACAAAAACAATGCAACACCCAAATTTTTTATTTATTTTTTTCCATTCCTATTATTTCTTCGAACAACAAAACAAAAACAAATTCAAGAAATCGAAAACGAGAATTGAAGTGAAAAGAGAAGACAAAAAAAAACAAACGAAATTGAAAAGAATCAGAGAGATCTGTTTCGAAGAAACTCTCTCTCTCTCTCTCTATCTAACTGCTTCGAATAATATATTTATATTTATATAACTATTATTATTATATAATGTGATTATTTTTATTAATTAAAATAAAGAAGAAAGAAATATTTTTCTGGTTTTTTTTGATAAAAAGTTTTAGAGAGAGAAAGTCGAGACCTTGTGTTGTGCTGTGTTGTTTGGGTCGACGATATCTGACTTGTGAGTGTTAATTTTTATCGAAACAACTTACGTGTTATGTGAATGCGATGGTTGATGCTATTTTGCGCCGCCAGTGTCACATGTCCAATTCCTTCTTCTTTGTCGCGCGATTTTTGCAGTCTATATAGGGTAGCAAATTGCATTTTCTGATAACTTTTTCCTTTTTTGTGATTTTTGGAATTGTTTTGGATTTTTTTTTTTTTTGGGTTAGTAGCAGAGAAAATTTTGTGCATGTTGATGGTCTGTTCCAAGAAAGTTGGAGCTTAGTAGAAATTTAACTTGTTGTACGAGGTCGTTTTGGATTGAATATTAATTAAGTTGATGATTCTGAAAATTTTGATCAGTTTTGTTTTGGTTTTGTAGTAATATGCAATGTTGGATCAAATTTGTTTTTTGGTGAATTTAAAATGTGGGTTGGCTTTGTTTTTTTTTTTTTTTTTAAATGTTTTGATGATTTGAGTTGGATCAAAATTTTCTGCAGATTCAGAGATGGAAAAATAGGTTGATGGGTTGGCTAGTTCGAATGAAAAATTGGCGCAATATGAGTATATTAATTTAAATTTTTGTTTTCGTTTTATTTATTTTTTTTATTGGGTGATGAAAAAGATTGTTTATTATTAAATAATGATTTTTTTTTTTTTTTTTGTCATTTTGATGCATTGGTTGTTGGTGATGGGTTCGATTTAATTTTCTCCAAAAAAAAATTAATTAAATTAATTTTACTAAGATTTTCTTCTACACCTTTTAGATGCTTATCGATTATAGCTCATGCATGAATGATATACATAGCAACTGGGTTGAGTCAACATATTTGTAAAAAATCTGGTCAAAATCAAGCATTTTCCACCTTTAATGGGTATAAATATGATCTCTTATACTTGGTTGATTTTTTTTTTTTTTTTTTCCATTTTTTTTTTTTGGGTACCTTTGGAGATGGGTATTTTTGCTCCAACAAGAAGTTTAATTTCAGAAGAGAGAAGAAGAGAAACAGAGTGATTTCTGTCTAATTTGGAGGAGATGGTCGAAGGGCAAAAGAGTCATTTGGGTACCATTATACAGCAAATCTGAAAAACAACTGTTTTTCTAGTTGCAGAAATGTTTGAGATGTGGAACTTGAACAGAGTTGGTGGTTGCTGGAATATGGTTAGATGATAAAACTTGTCGCAGAAAAGTGACCGTAAAATGACCTATAATTTGTATATATGATGAGCCTGAATTGAGACCCATAAGTGGATGATTTGAACAAATCTCCCAAGTCTCTTAGGCTTGAAGAAAACACAAGATTGGAGGAGATGGTCTAAGGGCAAAAGAGTCATTTACGTACCATTACAGACAAACTACAAAGGGTTCTATAGGGAACATACTTTGGACCTGAAACTGCCTTGGAAATTTGAAATTGGTCGTGAAAGTATATTTAATTGCTGGAAAAACTTGATGGATGGGCATAAGTTTTGACTTTTGAGGACTTTAGTGAAGTATATTATGTGGTCTCCGTGCACAACTTTGGCTGATTTGATTCGATGAACGGACGAACCAGGGGCATTTTCCGATTGTCCAAGTAAGATTTTCGTCGGAATAGCTCACTTGTCTATAGGTTATATATTTTCACTTACACGGCTTTCTAGATTGCCTCCGCATCAAGATTTAGTGGAAAAAAAGTTTGTCAGTTTTAGTTTCTCATATGTATAAACTACCAACATGACCTTGTTCGAGTTGTCATGGAGGATGGTATTGGAAGCACATTTTGTTGCCGAAAATGAAGAAAACAATTTGATAATGATGTGAAAATTGTGTGACGATGTTATTTAAGGATCCAAAACTGAACATAGAAATAATTTTAAGGTTGTGGGACAATTGACATTTGGTAACACATGCCTGAACCTTTACATAACAAATTTTCCCACACTTATGATTGGTAGTAAAAAAATTCACAAACAAGATTGTAATAATAAATTAATGATGTAGTCTTATGTCATAAAATCCATCAAGATACTTGTCTGCGCAGGATATCAATGATTTCATGCAAGAAGGCTAATATAACTTGAAGCATTTCAGTGCATGGGTTGGAGTCAGTTCTTTTGATAATTAAATCTGGCTAACAATTAAGCAAATAGTCAAAGTAACACGTAAAATAAAAAGTGATCATGTGTTGTAGTTTTTGCTGAGGTGGACTTTACGGTCGTTAAGAGGTCCAACGGGTCTGTGAGAGCTTTTTACGATAAAAGATGAGACATATCAACTCATCTTCGAGGGACTGTGATAATCCTGGAAACAAATAAATCCATTAGAAGCAGTGGTTGATGACCGATATTTATATTTTGACAATCAAGTGAGTGAGCAATTCGAGAGAAATAAAATCTACACTGAAAGAGGCTGAGTTTCGGGTAGTAAAACCGTCTTATCTTGTTCTAAGAATTCATTTATTTAAATAGAGATGAATAGATATTTAACTGGCAATGATGACAGGTTAGAGGGCTTATGTCACTCCTAATATAATCAGCCAACATCATGATTTCTCGACAATGTTCTCCACGTCAAATTTTTGTTATTATTGATTAAATCAAAGGATTTGAGAATATTATATAAGAGATTAGGTCATCGAGGACGTAAACATTTGTTTAGGGTCTATCTGCATTAAATGTGATGGTACCAATATTAATTACAGTACTTTTACATCTTCATTTAATGTTGATGGGATAAGAGTAAGTATTTTCGAGCAATTTGTAAGTATGCTGATAACTTCTTTAGTGATTTCTCAATATCATTATCTTCCTTCCTCTTGTTGTCTCTCTCAAGAGGGCTCTCGGCAATCGAAACGCTATCATCCTTGAGACTATATAGTTTCCAAGGCCATCTCCAATCATACTCTATTTTTTTTTTTTCATTAAAATAGAGATCCAAAATGGAATATTTCATCTCTATAAATTCACAACTCCAACCATACTTCATTTTACAATCTCCAAATAATAAATTATTATTATTTTTTTACTTTATAAATTATTTTTTCTAACTTTTTCTTAATTATTTTAGATAATAATTTACTCAAATAATATATTTACACTTAACTATTTTACATGTAACAATTTTAATTTTTTAATAATTAATTCTTTCATCTACCTAATTTTCTCCACCTAATTTAATTTTTCATGTATTTGTTTTGTTGTTATTAGTTGTAATATTTTCATTTGTAGATGTTAATGTAATTATTTTTGTTTTAATAAATTATTTCCAGTTAATTATTATATTAAATAGTAATTATATATATATATATTGAAGCTTTCAAATAATTTATTTTTAAATAAAATAATTATTAGGTTATTGATTAATAAATAGATGTAATAAATAAAAATTTAAAAAATAATTAAAATATAGTCAATATTATACTAACTTGAAATATCTCAATAAAATATTTCTAATGATATAATTTTTATGCTAATTACATTTATAAATAAAAAATTATAATAAGTTAATTGATTTTAGTTAAAAATTTAAAAAGGATATGAGAGGAATGAAATTTGTTTAAAGAATGGATAGAAGGGTAATAGTGGAATATATAAATGTTGAAAAAATAATGGAGATTGGAATAGTGGAGCTCCAAATTGAGAGATCCATTTGCCAATCTTCAATATATATTATGATTGGAGAGGTTTCAATATTCAATTTGGATAAATAGAGTATGATTGGAGATTGTAGTAGCCAAAATCTGTCAGGCCCAAATACAAGTAAGGATCCGGCCCGGAAGCCCAAAAGTAAATCACTAGACCAAGCCCAGAGCCTAAAAATGGTCAAACTACATTTATTTATTGCCTTGGTCGCACGACAACCTAGCTATGATCATCACGCAGTTATCCAAATAAAGACAAGTCACGTTAAGCCATGATGTCCACAGCTTAAGAAGCCCCTATGTCGTACGATAGACCTCACAACGATCAAATCAGCAACAGGGAAGTAACTCCACAATATCCACATTCGGGAAAACTCTTGTGTCGCACGACATAGTTCCATTGTCGTATCAGATCAATTGTCAACTAGCATGTCACAGAAAGCACTCATAAACTTCCTTAATTGAAGGCAACAAGGGAGGTAATGATGAAATCCCTCAACGGGCAAAAATATCATCCCCCTATAAATGAAAGAGAGTTCTCCCAAAAGGGGAGGACAAAAAAACTTAGATCCTACAGCTATCAATATTCAGACAACTCTCTCCGGCCATTGTTCATCATCTCCGATCACCTTCCGATTATATCCCGATTAGCCGATCTTACATCTCCTTCGATCAAGGAGACCTTCATCGCCAAGATAACGGGAAGTATTACTCGCTTATCTCAACTCATAGTAATTATATACTTATTATCATTCGCTAACTTGACCGTCGGAGTGACTTTGGCCTGCACCACCCCGGTGTCCCAGACGTCCCGCGGGTCACGTGCGTTCTATCTTTGCAGGTTGTAGTGCCCCATGTCCCCGAGTGATTTTTGAGGACTACAATTTGGCGCCTACCGTGGGGCACGACAATCTCTGTACGAGCGAAGGTAGAGCGCAGCAAATCCGACCATGTCATCCGACGATCTTCATCACGACACAATGGAGGTTAGGGTCCAACTCTTCATATACCAGATGTAAGAGAACACCCAAAGGCTCCAAGTCCTCGAACGAGAAAACCAACGAATGTTGGCGGAGAACCAAGAACTGCAAAATAGGGTCAATTCCCTCATCATCGTCAGCCCATTTGGAGACGCTTCAACGTCCCAGCCCGTACCATTCGATCAAGCCACCCATACTACCTACTACGCGCTAGTTCGACCGGACGAGTATGGAACTACGACAGGCGACATCGATCCAATCCTTGTAGGTACGGAGTCTAACATTCGAGCCACGGACGGAGCGCACGCTGTCGCACGACATACGGCGGATAACCTGTCGAATATGACAGGTAAGCATTGATCGGAAGACATGGAAAGAGCTACACAAGAGGTGCCACCTATCTCCACCCCCAATGGAAACGTCAGTTCAACCCAACCTACCATCCCGCTACAGGGGACGCCATCGGGTCCTTCGCATTCAGCGCCGTCGAACTCGAACTTGGTAAATACTGAACCAACATTGGCTAATCATGACTTAGCGCGAAGATTCGCAGAGATGGAAGCACTCATCCAACACATTCCAGGAATGCCCGCTCCTATAAAGAAAAGCACGGCGAATAGCTTTGCCGACTCTCCCTTCGTCGAATCAATAGCATTGGTGGAGATGCCAAGAAAGTTCAACTTCCCTAGTATGAAGAAATAAAACGGGACGATAGATCCCGACGACCACATTGTACAGTATCGACAACGAATGTTTACTGCTGCCATCCTACGAGATCTAAGGGAAGCATGCATGTGCAAAGGCTTTGGCTCGAGCCTCATAGGGCCAGCTCTACAATGGTACACCAACCTCCCCAATGTTTCCATCAACTCTTTCGCCCAACTCACGGACACCTTCGTAGAGCAGTTCGCTAGCAGCCGGAAGTTAGAAAAATAATCCGACGATTTGTACACAATCAGCCAGAAGATGGGTGAACGCTTATGTGACTTTGTAGGCTGCTTCAACAATGAAAAGGTTTCCATCCCTCATTGCAACCAGGCGACAGCTATATCAGCCTTCCGCAAGGGCCTACTCTATGATTCCGACCTATACAAGGAGCTCACCAAGTACCCTTGTAAAATGATGGAAGACGTCCTAGCCAAGGCGTGGGCACAGATAAAGTGGGAAGAAGACAAAGTGAACTATAAACCTAATAGAGCAAACAGCAGGGAAGATAGGTCGAGTAGGAGGGTCGAACATCGAATAAACGACAGACGTGTCGAACCATACCCAACAGTAACCCGAAGGAACGGTCAGGTAAGGTACGAACGCCAATGTGACGACAGACCCCCAAGACCATTTGACCGGATAAAGAACAAACTGCCAGAATATAATTTGAGCATCAAACCAGCAGAGGTAAACGCCGTCCTCAAAGGAATGAGTAGATCAGTTAGGTGGCCAGACAAGATGATAAGCCCTCTAGACCAGAGGGACAGCTCCAAGTGGTGCGAATTCTATGGCGACCACGCCCATCGCACAGAGTACTGCGTCGCACTACGACTGGAAGTGGCAGAGCTACTCAAGAAGGGCCACCTCAAAGAATTTCTGACCGAAAAAGGTAAGAATACTTTTTCGAGCAAGGATAGGTTACGCGACATTGCTTCAATTCGGCCACCAGAACCCTCCAAACATGAGAGAACTGTGAACGTCATCTTTGGCGGATCCGAGGTAAACAGAGTCACTTACTCAGCGAAGCGCAGCTCACAGCAAGTCGGACATATGGAAGTCCGACAAACCTGTACGACGGATCCAACTTATAATTACTCAATCAGTTTTAGTAGCGATGAGCACACAGACCTGCTCAACCCCCACCACGACGCGCTGGTCATCTCATTAAAAGTGGCCAACAGTGTGATTAAGCGGATCCTAGTAGACGATGGGAGCTCAACAAATGTACTCTTCCTTGGCGCGCTAAGAGGGATGCACATTGACGAGTGCAACATCGTACGCCGCTGAACCATCTTGGTGGGATTCAGTGGAGAACATAAGAACACCATAGGGGAAATCCTCCTTCCCGTCTACGCGGAAGGAGTCAACCTGAACACACGCTTCCCATCCTCGACTGCCCATCGTCATATAACATAATCATGGGTCGCCTATGGATTCATGAGATGAGGGATGTCCCCTCGACGTATCACCAGGTCATCCGTTTTCCTACCAAATGGGGGGGTCCATGAAATCCGAGGGCAGCAGAAGATGTTGCGGAACTGCTACCAAAACACTCTAAAAACCAGGTCGTTCGACTTATAGCATTTACAGCACGCAGGCACCGCCACCAAGAAAGACAGACCAGAAATGAAAGAGCTCGACGAAGTATCCATACATTCGAACTTTCCAGACCACAAAGTGAGTATCGGCTCCCGCCTTTCACAAAACATCAGAACAAAGTTAATAAGCTTCTTGACGGCCCAACATGACAGCTTCGCATGGTCACACGCTGACATGACCGGCATTAACCCTGAAGTCCTAGTATATAGGTTGCAAGTCGACCCAGATTACCCGCCCGTAAAGAAAAAACGAAGGAAGTTCACGCCCGAGCGCAACTAAGTTATCAACGAAGAAATCCAAAAGCTAATCGACATTGGCTCAGTAAGAGAAGTGAACTACCCAGACTGGCTTGCAAACGTAGTAGTAGTGAAGAAGAAGAACGGGAAATGGCGAGTCTGCATCGACTTCACAAACCTCAACAAGGCCCGTCCCAAAGACTTCTTAATAGCGCATCAGCACCTCGACCAGACCATGGAGGTCTACATCGATGACATATTGGTAAAATCATTAATAGCGGATCAGCATCTCGACCACTTCCGACAGTCGTTCGATATCATTGACAAGTACAGAATGAAGCTTATCCAACCAAGTGTTCCTTTGGAGTCTCATCAAGAAAGTTCCTCGAATATTTGGGAACCAAGAGGGGCATCGAGGCCAACCCAGATCAAATCCAATCTATCATGGATTTGAGATCCCCCAAAAGCATCAAAGACGTACAAAACCTGACCGGGCGGCTCGCGGCCCTCAACCGTTTCATCTCAAAGTCATCTGAAAAATGCAAGCCTTTCTTCGACGCTCTAAGGAAGAGTAAATCATTTGATTGGAATCAAACAAGCGAAGATGCATTTCAAAATATTAAGCGTTACTTAGTAGACCCTCCCCTCCTATCCAAACCTAAGGAATGAGAGACACTTCTACTTAACCTCGCTGTGTCCGAAACAACCGTTAGCGCAGTACTAATGAGGGAAGAAGATGGTAAACAACTCCCCGTATACTACATCAGCAAAACCTTACTCGATGCAGAAATAAGGTACATTCAACTTGAGAAACTGGCCCTTGTATTGGTTACGGCCGCAAGGAAATTGAGGCCGTACTTCTAATGCCACACCATCAGCGTGCTCACTACCTTCCCCTTGAAGAACGTCCTACACAAGCCCGAGCTTTCCGAACAACTAGTAAATTGGGCAGTGGAACTAAGCGAACACGACATCAACTATTAGCCGCGCATAGCGATCAAGTCACAGGCATTGGCAGACTTCATAGCAGATTTCACACCTGGGATTCTACAACAAGCAAAAGAAGAGTTTTGTACCATGTCGTGCGACACGTCGAAAGGGGATTGGACTTTGGCAGTCGAGAGATCAAGTAACGCCAGGGGCAGTGGACTAGGTTTAGTACTTACCTCACCCGAGGGACACGTCATCAAACGATCCATCTGATGCAGATTCAAAACCACTAACAATGAAGCCGAGTATGAAGCTCTCATAGCCGGACTGACCTTGGCAAAGGACTTGCACGTTGAACGGATAAAGGTACATATTGACTCCCAATTAATTGTAAAACAATTGTAAGGGTCCTACCAAGCTCGAGACTTAAAAATGTTAGCTTACTAACCTTGGTGAAAGAACTACAAGCCTCGTTCGAGTCGTTCGACATCAAACAAATACCAAGATCAGAAAACACACATGCTGACGCGCTCGCCAACCTCGGTTCCGCACTAGATACCACAGTTGAGCGGACCATCCCCATGGTTTTTTCCTAATGGCCAGCTGTATGGAAGCCAACGAAGCTCGAAGTCCAACCAATTTCGGACTAGCCAACTTGGATCACCCCGATCTACGACTACCTGATGAGCGACACCCTCCCATCTGACAAGGTAGAAGCACGAAGAGTCAAGATAAAGGCTGCCATATTTTCTATAATAGAAGGTCAACTTTACAAGCGGTGCTCCTCCGGGCCCTACCTTAAATGCGTTCACCCAATTGAGTCTCAGCAGGTACTCAAGGACTTGCACAAAGAGCAATGCGGAAACCACTCAGTGGGGAGAAGTCTAGCCAACAGAGCAATCACGGCAGGATACTATTGGCCCACAATGCGATTTGAGTCGCACGACCTCGTCAAGCGATGTGACCCATGCCAGCGCTTCGCCCACATTTCACATCAGCACCCGGAACGACTTCACCCCATCTCAGCACCATAGCCCTTCATGAAGTGGGGGATGTACATAGTAGGAAAAATGCCACTCGCTACCGGAGGAAAGGTCTACATGCTAACCGTGACCGATTACTTCACAAAATGGGTCGAAGCCGAGTCATATGTGAGAATCAAAGACTCCGAAGGAAAAAGCTTCATTTGGAAGAATGTCATATGTCGCTACGGAGTCCCAAAAGAGATAGTCACTGACAATAGCTCACAATTCATATCATACGACTTCCAAGACTTTTGCGACAAGTGGAAGATCAAACTAAGCTATTTAAGCCCAAGATATCCTCAAGCCAACGGACAAGCAGAATCTACCAACAAAACGATCATATCCACCCTCAAGAAGCGACTCGACTAATACAAAGAGAAATGGACCGACGAGCTACAAGGCGTGTTATGGTCCTACCGTACGACGATCAGAACATCGACAGGGGAAACGCCATTCTCCCTAACCTACGGCTCAGAGGCCGTAATAGCAACTGATATTGATTACCCTTCTTACAGAATACAATACGCAACCAAAGAGACAAACAACAAAGAATTACTGAACGAACTCGACACAATCGACGAGCATCGTGACAAGGCCGCAATCAGATTGGCAATATATTAGCAAAGAGTCGCCTGACATTATAACAGGAATATTCGTCTTAAAACGTTCAATATCGGAGATTGGGTCCTTCGTCGCGTCTTCCAAAATACAAAGGAAAAAGGAGTAGGTAAACTCGGTCATACATGGGAAGGGCTATACCAAATCACTAAAGTAGTTGAACATGGAGCTTACAAACTACAATGTACAGATAACATGGAGATCGGCAACAGTTGGAACGCATGTCATCTAAAACAGTATCATTTCTAAAGTCTGACATTTATATTTTTTTCAATTTTATCATCCTACGACATGGAACTCACTTAGGCATCGGAGGGCCGTTGGTAAAACCAATGGCCAACCCTAACTCTTTTATATAAGTCAGCATCGCTGGACAATCCCACACTGAAAATATTTTGCCACATAACCTGCTTTCGAGATGTTACATCGCACGACGAAATTAATAAAAGTTGAAGCATGAAACTATAAAGTTCTACACTCCAACTGGGGCAAATCAATATCATAAGACCAAGAACCGATGTAAGTCACACAACAACTCACTACTACGAATTTGGGGTTTTTTTGGACATTCTAGCTTTTATAGATTTTGACACACATCAACCAGCAACTCCACTATAAACAGTGGTCGCACGACCTGCATTCAAGGTCATGGACCACGACCTGCTTTCAAGGTCACTATAACAGTGGTCGTACGACCTGCATTCAAGGTCATGGGTCACGACCTACACCCAACGTCATTTTAAATCAAACAGTGGTTGCACGACCTGCATTCAAGGTTATGGACCACGATCTACACTCAAGGTCACTATCAACAATGGTCGCACGACCTGCATTCAAGGTCATGGACCATGACCTGCACTCAAGGTCACTATGACACAATCGGTGATCACACGACCTATATTCAAGGTCATGGATCACGATCTGCACTCAAGGTTACTATAACACAAATGGTGGTCACACGACCTACATTCAATTCCATGATGAATGATCTGCATTCAAGGTGAACCTCAATCTAAAACACAAATATATTTTAAACATTTGTCGCATGACTTTATGGAAAATCAAAATGCATCATATATTAAAATTGAAATATCGTTCGACAAAATAAAACTAATGCCTCCATAGGCATAAAAACTTAAAATTTATATAAAGTTAAAAAATTACAACCCACTATGGGGCGACATCATCGCGACCTCCCTCGACTTCAACATCTTGCTGGACACCGCTCGACTGAGCTGGGAGAGCACACACGGCTGCACCTTCAGGGGTTGAATCGACAGCCTTCGCCTCAATTGTTTGGCTTTTTTTTTTTTTTTTGCTTCAGCTTCATCATCGTTGTCCTCTTCGTCTGGGCGATTAAGCTCCTCATGGTCGATGATCCACTTGTCCACCTCCCACTCAGTCGTACGACCTTCTTTATACTGCAACATCAGGTCCGCCCTCATCTTAATAACAGCATTGAGCACGCTATCCTCGACCTGGTCATATAGAGCATTGTACTCCGACTCCTTGACCTTGAGTTTAGCACCGAGCTGGTCAACCTTCCATTGCAACGACCCAAGTTTGTCAACTTCTGCCTTCAGACGTTCAAGCTCAAGGGTCGCTTCGATCGCACGACTACTAGCCTCTTCAGCGCTCTTCTTGGCCTCCAAGCTGGAAACCTTCAGCCTTTCCATCTCGACCTTGAGGCCTTGGTTACTCGACTTGAGCTCCCTTACTTTCCTCAGAGCCGAACCAAACTCCTTCTTCGTATATATCTGAGATTGAAGAGCCTGCAAAAAGAAACACCACACTTAGAAAAATTAATTGAAAAGAGTAGTAAGCCACACGACATTACCTGGAAATGGTAGCTGAAGCCCAGTCAAACGCTTGGGAAAAGCCCATTCCTTTCAGCCTACTTTCATCTACAAGGAACAGCAGTCGCTTGACCTGGGGCATGATAGACCCAAAATCTTAGAAGGCAGAAACATCATGTGGAAATGTTAGGTCGACCAACGCCTCACTGCTAGTTGCTGAATCGTCCCTCCTCCTCTTCTTTCCAGCGGAGCTCAATTTAAGGACATCTTTTTCTCGACTAGAAGGGGGAGGTGGTGGTGGTGGTGGGGTCGCCATCAACTTGACAGCGTCGCTCAACTTGACCTTTTTCTTTCCCTTCTTCTTCTCCTTGAGTCTTCTCAAGGCTTCTTCGGCGTCAGGAACAGCAAAACCTTCAGCCATCAGATCAACTGCAAAATATCGCTTGACGTATGAGATGGGAGTAAGAAACCTTATGCCGTACAGTCGCTCAACATAATGTCTAACTCTAACAAACTCCACTAAAAGTTTGAAGGCTGGGTAGGGAGTACCTTACTCGTTGATAACCGAAAATTTCCACATATGACTGGGCCGCAAGTTATCTTCAGTTAGAATCCTTCTCCAACTTCTTTCCTTCGTACCGTACGACAATATCTTCTTGGCATGTTTTGCACAAGTTAAACCAACCACGACCTGAGGAGCACCCTTTTTCACTGCAAAGAAACAAAAAAAAACAGTCAAGAAACGTAGTACAATATAAGCAATGTCGAACGACACGACACGACATAGTTAGTAACCCACCGGCCTTGGACCATGTCGTACAAACTATTGTATCCCCTACTGGCCACTCGATAAGAAGACCTCGTGCAAAGAAATACCTATCTTTCCACGACCTATAATTTGTAGTCAGCTCCGTGATGAGGTGCTGCCTATTTGTCCTAAGATTCAAATTGTAGCGGTCCTTCTCCGTGTCGTGCTCCCTCATTGAATAAGTATAAAACAGGTCCGAAAGTTCAAAAACAATGGACTCTGTCGTACACAGCAATTCAAGTCCTAGTAGGATTCTCCAACTGTTTGGCATGAGTTGCCCAGGGGCAAGCTCGAAGTAGTCTAACACCTTCCGCAGTAGTCCGACTACCGGTAACCTGAACCCGACGCGCTGGAATGGCAGCTCGTAGAAACATATCCACCCTGGGATATCCTAATCAGGTCTATCCTCTTTGTACGGCACCCTTAGGTCGACACCATCAGGTATGCCATAGTTATACCTTATACGCATGAGATCCTCCTCCTTCAGCACACTGGCTGGATTGGTCAAGAGCAAGCCCAACGGCCTACTTAGACCCATAGGGCAAGGACCAGCCGCTTCTCCTAGTAGCTTGACAAGAGGGATCCCCACGGGTACATCGTCCATAATGCGCGACGTACCCTCATGACTTGAGACATTCACGGGGTAGTACGACGGAAATGCTAACGTAACTCCATCAGTTCCTGTCCTCGACTCGCCCCACGAGTTGAACGACAGATCTATAGTATCGTCATATCCTCGCCCAGACATGCTTGGAGTATTCTCGTCACCTCTACTCGACATCTCACCTATAAGTCGTGCGACAGGAGGGAGGATTAGTAGTCAAAATCTAACTAAGTGTTATACATACCCTAATATCAGTCCCTAAGGTGTCATCATACACCTAAAAAGGTCGTACGATATAAACCCCCTAGCTAATGTCGTACGACATAAATACCAACAAACAGATTCCACCATAATCCTAAGTTGAGTTTTTAGATCAAAACCTACATTTTCAGATTCTTTCTAAAAAAGCTACTCGAAGAACAATAAAACATATCCAGAAACAGAAAAGAAATTTTAAGAAAAACAATAGCAAAACAAGATAAAAACTTACCAGAAATACGGAAAACTGCAAATGCCTTGCCGAAATAAGCACGAAAAGAAGAAAAATAACTAGAATCGACGTCGGAAACGAGAACACCCGGGATTGGTTCTTGAGAAAGGAAGAAATAGAGAGAGAAAGAAAAAAGCAAAAATTGAAAATGAAGGAGAAAAGAGGAAAGGGCGGCAATAAAAGAAAGGGGCATAAGCTGACATGTCAAAATCCTATTGGGCACGCACCCCTATATCCGCCATCATTACTCAGGCATGTGCATTTCCCATAAAAGTCACTATTATGTTGGCACAACTATCGAAGAGCCATTGAAAAGGTCAGCCATTGACACCGCCTCGACCGCAGCATCGTCGTACGACCATAGAAATTAAAATCTGCTCATAAACCCAGGAACATACCTCGAATCCAACCCAGCTTGTCTTTACAAATGATAGTCGTACGACATAAAAATATAAACTACATATGGATACAGATAGATGTATCGTACGACACAATCGAAATATAGTATCCCTCCATACGGCCGTACAAAGGGCAATACAAACCCCTTGACTTTCTTCTCAAACCCAAGAAGTTTGGGGGCAAACTGTAGTAGCCAAAATCTGTCAAGCCCAAATACAAGCAAGGATCCGGCCCGGAAGCCCAAAAGTAAATCACTAGACCAAGCCTAGAGCCTAAAAATGGTCAAACTACATTTATTTATTGCCTTGGTCGCACGACAACCTAGCTATAATCAACACGCAGTTATCCAAATAAAGACAAGTCACGTTAAGCCATGATGTCCACAGCTTAAGAAGCCCTCATGTCGTACGACAGACCTCACAACGATCCAATCAGCAACATGGAAGTAGCTCCACAACATCTACATTCGAAAAAACCATTGTCGTATCAGATCAATTGTCAACTGGCATGTCGTACGACATAACTATATCAGGACAAATAACCAAAACGATATGTCGCACGACATGGAATCTCCTTGGTTATGTGGGAGACCAAATCATGACCTACTTTAAGTAAAGACGGTCCTACAAAACCATGATTTAAATCTAAACGGCTAAGTCACAGAAAGCACTCATAAACTTCCTTAATTAAAGGCAACAAGGGAGGTAATAATGAAATCCCTCAACGGGCAAAAATATTATCCCCCTATAAATGAAAGAGAGTTCTCCCAAAAGGGGAGGACGAAAAAACTTAGATCCTAGAGCTATCAATATTCAGACAACACTCTCCGGCCATAGTTCATTATCTTCGATCATCTTCCGATTATATCCCGATTAGCCGATCTTACATCTCATTCGATCAAGGAGACCTCTATCGCCAAGATAACATGAAGTATTACTCGCTTATCTCAACTCATAGTCATTATATACTTATTATCATTCGCTAACTTGACCGTCGGAGTGACTTTGGCCGGCACCACCCGATGTCCCAGACGTCCTGCGGGTCACGTGCGTTCTATCTTTACAGGTTGTAGTGCCCCGTGTCCCTGAGTGATTTTTGAGGACCACAGAGATAGCCTAAGGGTTCTAGGTGGACCTCCCATTTTGTTTGACAACATGCTAATATGGTGTGCCAGGTGAGAACTAGGTACAATAATATTAAATGTAATTGTTTATTAGGGGGCTAGGTCGACTTAAAAACCTATTGTCTTGTATACGATAGGGTTCATTTAAGTGATTACACATTAGTATTTGAACTTTTGTCTATTACCATTAGCTTCGTTTACTAATTGAAAATCCTACGAAAAGAAACTTAATTCTAAATTTGTGATTAAAGTGTTTACTAATTAAAATGGGGTAATTGCAATAACTCCCCGTGTATATAGACATAATTGCACAAAACTCTGATAATAATTGATAATAACAATAGCTTCCCTTTGACCGGTTGACTAACCGTTGACCACAGTTAGTTACTAACGGTCATAGGGGTAAAATTGTCTTTTAGAAAATTTAAAAAAAGAAGAAGAAAAGAAGAAGAAAAGAAAAAGAAGAAGAAAGAAGAGGAAGAAGAAAAATAAAAAAATCTGGAGAAGAAGAAGAAGAAAAGAAGAAGAAGAAGAGAAAATTTAAAAAAAATCTTAAAAAAGAAGAAGAAGAAGAAGAAGAGAAGAAGAAGAGAAGAAGAAGAAGAAGAAGAAGAAGAAGAAAAGAAGAAGGAAGAAGAAAATAAAAAAAATCTGGAAAAGAAAGAAGAAGAATAGAAATTTAAAAAATCTTAAAAAAAAAAGAAAAGAAGAAAAAGAAGAAGAAAGAAGATGAAGAAGAAAATAAAAAAAATCTGAAAAGAAGAAGAAGAAAAGAAGAAGAATAGAAAATTTAAAAAAAATCTAAAAAAAAAGAAGAAGAAGAAGAAAAAGAAGAAGAAAGAAGAGGAAGAGAAAAATAAAAAAAATCTGAAAAAGAAGAAGAAGAAGAAAAGAGAAATTTAAAAAAAAACTCTTAAAAAAAAGAAGAAGAAGAAGAAAAAAGAGAAGAAGAGAAGAAGAAAAATAAAAAAATCTGGAAAAGAAGAAGAATAGAATTTAAAAAAAATCTTAAAAAAAAAGAAGAAGAAGAAAAAGAAGAAGAAAGAAGAGGAAGAAGAAAAATAAAAAATCTGGAAAAGAAGAAGAGAAGAAGAAGAAGAAAAGAATAGAAAATTTAAAAAAAATCTTAAAAAAAAAGAAGAAGAAAAGAAAAAAGAAGAAGAAGAAGAAGAAAAATAAAAAAATCTAGAAAGAAGAATAAGAAGAAGAAAAGAAGAAGAAGAAGAAGAAAAAGAAAAAAGAAGAGAAGAAGAAAATAAAAAAAATCTGAAAAGAATAAGAAGAAGAAGAAGAGAAGAAGAATAGAAAATTTAAAAAAAAAATCTTAAAAAAAAGAAAAGAAAGAAAAGAAGGAAGAGAGGAAGAAGAAAAATAAAAAAATCTGGGGGTAAAATTGTCTTTTAGAAAAATTTAAAAAAAATCTTTAAAAAAGAAGAATAAGAAGAAAAAGAATAAGAAAGAAGAGGAAGAAGAAAAATAAAAAAAATCTGGAGAAGAAGAAGAAGAGTAAATTGTCTTTTAGAAAATTTAAAAAAAATCTTAAAAAAAAGAAGAAGAAAAGAAGAAAAAGAAGAAGAAAGAAGAGGAAGAAGAAAATAAAAAAAATCTGAGAAGAAGAAGAAGAAAAGAAGAAGAAGAAGAATACAAAAAATCCGAAAAAAAAAAGAAGAAAAGAAGAAAGAAGAAGAAAAAAATAAAATAAAAAAATCCCAAAAAGAAGAAGAAGAAAAAGAAGAAGAATACAAAAATCCGAAAAAAAAAGAAGAAAAGAATAAGAAGAAGAAAGAAGAAATAAAAAAAATCTGAAAAAAAGAAGAAAGATAAGAAGAAGAGAAGAAGAAGAAGAAGAAAAATCCGAAAAAAAAAAGAAAAAAGAAGAAGAAGAAGAAAGACGAAAAAAAAAAATCTGAAAAAAAAGAAAGGGATTAAAAAAAAAAGAAAGAAGAAGAAGAAAGAAGAAAAATAAAAAAAAATCTGGAAAAAAAGAAAAAAGAAGAAGAAAAATAAAAAAAAAGAAGACGGAGGAAAAGGAAAAAAAATGATGAAGAAAGAAATTGAAAAAAAAAAATTGGAAGAAGAAGAAGATCTGGGATGAACAAAAAAATTTGAAAAAAAAATTAAAATTTTTTTTTTTTGACAATGGACCAGATCCATTGGATGAAGATATTTTTATCTCATCTAATGTACCAGATCTCATCTGGTCCATTTTTAAATTTTATTTTTATTTTTAAATTTTTTTTCTAAAAGACGATTTTACCCCTTTAACCGTTAGTGACTAACTGTGGTTAACGGTTAGTCAACCGATCAAAGGAGAGTTATTGTTATTATCAATTATTCTCAGATTTTTATATAATTATACCTATATATATAGGAAGTTATTGTAATTACCCCTAAAATTAATAAGCAATCAAATTACGTAAGTGAAGGTAAAGGGCACAGTTTGTTGTAAAACATAAGCAACGTGCTTTGTTTTCGTACTCCTGTTTGAGAATCTTGCATGGATGTTTAGAGTGCGGACCACCTTATTTGGTCATGCCGCTTCTTTCAAGGCAAGACAAGATACTCTGTTTTGGTGAGCAAAAGTTTCTATATAATCTATATCTTCCCCGTTGGATGGTTTAAGAGAATTTTTATTTTATTTTTACCTTTTTTAGTTTAGGAACAGAAAAACCATGACTGATGATAAGATCTTTACTGAGACAAGGATAATAATGTTGAAATTGATTTAGATACAATCTCATAAAAAATCTTTGTTTGTCTATTTTTTGGATTGCAATCTAAAATAGCATTTTGTATATTTCTATTAGAATAATTTTACACTGTCCAAATGTTTGTCCTAAGAGTAAATAACATTCAGAACCCTTAAGATTTGCTCTTTTACAAACGGAAACCACCTTTGTGTTTTTTGACCAAAAGTCTTTCCTATCGTTAGTCAAATTTTATTTAATTGAACGGTTGATTAGGTTTGACTGTGAAAAAGACCAAAATGCCCCCAAAATAATATAAAATTACTAAAATTTATTAAATAAAAAAATAATTAAGATCTCTACCGTCTATTTCAACTATTTTTTTTAAAATAAATTTTAGTAATATAATATATTATTTTGGAGGTAATTTGCTTTTTTTCACAGTCAAATCTGGTTAGCTGTTAAATTAGATGAAATTTAACTAACAGTAGAGGAGGTTTTTGCCAATAAACCCAAAGGTTATTTCCGTTTATAGAAAAGCAAACCTTATGTGGTCCGGGGGTGTTATTTACTCTTGTCCAAATAATGCAGCATGTAAATGGTTAAATACCTTATTGATCATTAGATGATATGATGATAATGTATTTAGTTACAACTTGCATATCATATCATTTTAGTATAAATTTGGACAATTAATTTGATCAATCTAACATTACTAATCCATTTAAACAATATTTTATCAAATTTTTTGTGGGGAAAAAGTTATAATTTGCACCCAAACTATTCTATTAATTGCTTTTAGCAACTTTTACAAACTTGATTATTTTTAACCAACTTAAAAATGAAACTACAAAATACCATTGTTATACTTAACACTAAATATGCGTCGAGCAATACTGCACATGTATCACAGAATATTAAACATATATCACGAAACATTATTCATGTATCGAAGAATATTATACCATGACAAATTCATGATACTAGATGATAAATAAAAATCGACAATGCATGTTCACAAGATACAAAACAATGCAACATGAAATCAAAACCCATGCAATATAAAATATTACAAATATTTATAAAAAAAAAATTTACTGAGACACTGGTACAATATTGAAGTTGAAAGATTCAAATCTATTCACTAATGTTGTAAGGTCATTACTAGAATGAAAATATCTTAGATCCTGTGGATGAGAGTGAGTTGTTAGTCTTGTGATTTCAAATAAGTTTAATGGTGATCTTAATCGATGTTATATTTAGGTTGAGTACGAATGAGAGAACAAGAGAGAGAAATTTAAAAGGATAAATTACAATGAAATATCCTGACATTTGATAATATTATACATTAGTACCCTACCATCAGTTGACTTAGCAAAAAATAACGATTTGACTATCATTTATATATGAAATGACATAACTATCCTTGGTTAAAAAATTAAAAAAAAATTAAATATTAAATAATCATAAAATTATTTAAAATGGATCTCTACCGTCTCTCAATCTTGATGGACGGTAAAGATCATATTAAAAAAGAAATATTTTTAAAAAAACAAAGAACAATTGTTTTTAAAAAAACAGAAGAAATCTTAGTGGGGTAGAGATCCAATCTCGATATTGGATTTCCACCAAATGAAGAACGAAAAAAATAGCAAATAAAAAGAGGAATCTCCATTGCTGGAGACCGCTAGGATCTCTGGCGATGGTAGCCATCGTTCATCACTAGAAATCCTAGATATATCCAGCGATGGTAGCTGGAATCTCCAGTGATGGAGATCCCATTTTTTTTGTTCTTTTTTTTTAAAAAAAAATTCTTTTAATTTTTTTTAATATGATCTCCACCGTTCATCAAGATTGATGGACAATGAAGATCCATTTTAATTTATTTTTTTAATTTTTTAATTTTTTTAGAATGAGAAAAAAATAACCATATTACCCTTCTAACTATTAGTTGATTTTAACTATAAGTAGGGGTGGGCAATATTCGATTAGGTTCGATTATACCCATAATCAAACCAAACTAAATTTTTGTTCAGTTATTAATTGGGCTAACCAAATTTGTTGGGTTTTATATGAATAACCGAAAATAACCAAACCTTAAAAATTCGGTTCGATTCAGTTCAGTTATCTCGGTTTGGGCTTTATTGAGCCTAAATTGTGTGCATGGGCTTAAGTAGGCAGAAATCAATTTTTATTTTATTTTATCCCATTGTTTGTATTTTTTTAAAAAAAATATTAGGTCCATATTTTTAATAACAACATATCAACAGAGACAAAATGTCAAGCAAAAAATACAAAATTACCAACAACATGTCAACACATATTTAGCCAACAATACACATTTCATCATACACCTGAAGAGTCTCTAATCAAACCAGATAACTACAAACCCTATGGCTGCCATGTCAGCCAAAGGGTACTAATTTATATGTATTCATTTGTGTATAAATATGTGATATATAATTGTAAATGATTCAAGCAAGAAATACAAAATTAGAGCTAAGATTCAAATTGAATCTACCAAAATATACATGTTTCTCTCGTATGCCAGTAGATACCAAATTTGTGTAATTTTTTCATATGTTTCGTTTTCTGTTTTGGGGAGACTTAAGTACTGCCTTAAATATTAAAGAGTGGGATTTATCAGGCTTATTTAAGAACTAAAAATTTGAACTTGTTTTAGATTTTAGATTATAGTGTCATAGTGTGTGTACAAGTGAGAAATTGATGATGAGAACATAACGTACCCAGGCTAAGAGGAAGAGGAACAGACGGGGACGAGGAGCTACAAGGATGTGGCGAGGAGTGATAAGGAGCGGCGACGAGTGACGAGGCGGCGGCGAGCGACGAGAACGCAGTGATGAGTGACTAGGAGCAGCGACGATTGACAAGGAGGCGGCGACGAGCATCGACAATTGACAAGGAGGCAACGACGAGCAACGAGCTATGCGGCGGATGTAGCTGTGCAGTGACGAGAGAGACTTGAGATTTGAGGGAAATATTTTCTAGAATGAGGGATATGTGGGTGAGGTGGCTATGCGGCGCGAGGGAAGGAAAAGAAAAGGAAACATAGGTTTTTTTTTTTTTTTTAATTTTTATTTATGTAGTTCGGTTATTTACGGTATGGCTACCCATAACCTGATTTTTATTCGGTTATCAAAATAAATAACCAAACCTCCATGACCTATGATCCATAATAAAAAATAACCTCCTTTATTCGGTTCGGTCGGTCGGTTAGAGTCTGTTTGGTTAATGTGCATACCCCTAACTCTAAGGGTGTATTTGGTGCACGGGATTGGATAAATTATTTTTATAAGATAAGATTGGATTGGATTTGACTGTATTAAATTAGTATTGTAATGTGTTTGGTGCAGTATGGATTAGATAAAATTAATACTATGATATGTTTAGTACAGTATGAGATTGGATAAAATCAGATTGAATTAAATTAATTTTTACATATGTAAAATTGTTTTAAAAATTAAAATCATTTTAAATTAAATAAAAAATTTAATTAAAAAATTATTTCATTAATAAAATAAATTATCAAAATTACTTTTTTAAAAATAATAAAACTATTTAAAATTAATTTTAAATCAAATAAAAAAATACAATTATTTAAATTAAATATAGTAAAAAAAATCATTTTTAAATAAAATAAATTATTTAAATTATTTTTTAAAAACACATAGAACTATTTAAAATTAATTTTTATTAATATTAAAGATATATAATATTTTAATAAAATATATTATATATATAAATAGGATAAATTTGCCGCATATCTTGCGATGGGACTAATGGATAAGCAAAGCAATAAATGAGACTGTTGAGATTGTCCATGTCCAATCTCAGCTTATCCCAAATAAAAAATTGGACTAATTTTAGTCCAATCCTATCCTTATTCGGCGTGCCAAACGAGCCTTAAGAGTTAATTGCACTAACTTCCCATGAGTTTAGCGATATCAGCAAAATTTTAAACAAATGCCAAAAATTAGCATAAATACTCAATGCCTTTAAAGTCAACATATTGACCAAACGGTAGTTAGGTCATTTTAGTTATCAACTAAAATACTAATTTTATATTGGCCCTAAAGTATTGTATAATTATATATCCACCTAAAAAAATATTACAAGTTAACCACAAAAGTTACCATAATTTTAATTCCATCCCAAATCTAAATTATTTGCATAAATAAAAGTTTTTAGGATATTATTATTTTCCCCTTTAAAAAGACATTATTTTACCCATAAATTTAAAATTTCACTATTTTCCCAGTCTTAAAAATATTTACCATTTTCACCCCACTTTTTAAAATATTAGTCATTTCCCCCCCAACTGTTACAAATACTATTTTAACCGTTAACTCTCACAGATAAAATGGTAATTAAATATTAATCTGATAAGGAATATTATTATTTACCCCCTGAGGTTTGAAACAAATATCATTTGACTCATACTTTTAAAATATTTCTTATTTTTCCCTCTATAGTTAAAAAAAAAACTAAATATATTCTTAAATGTATATATATGTGTGTAGAGTGTGTGTAGGGTAAACTGTAAAAAGTCTACTATAACCTTGATGAAAATTAAAAATAACAATCATCCCATTAAAATATTTAAATAATAATAAACCATTAAATTTATTAATAAAAATAAAAAACTTCAAAAGCCTCAAATTAAAAAAAAATCTAGAAATATAAAAAATAAAATATCTTTATTTTCTTCTTCATCATAATACAAAAAAATAAAATAAATAAACAAAAAACAAAACAATTTCTCTATGTCCATCATCATCACTATCCATTCTTAACACCAAATCCCAAGCCAATTATCCATCATCATTACTATTCATTCCCAATACTAAACCGTAACCCAATTATCATAATTGGAGGAGATAGAGAAATTCTTTTGTTTATTATATTTTCTTATATTTTTATATTTTTTTAGAGATGGATGATGAGGATGATAATAATATGAGGTATTTAAATTTTTTATTTTTAGTAATAAATTTAATAATTTATTATTATTATTTAAATATATTAATAATATAATAGTTATTTATAGTTATTATTAAGGGTATATATTTTGAAGCATATATTTTATTTTTTTTAAATGTAAGGGGAAAATAAGGAATATTTTAAAAGTATGGGTAAAATTATTTTTTTTCAAATCTTAGGGGGCAAATAATAATATTCCTTATTAAATTAAAGTTAATTACCATTTTATCCTTGAAAGTTAACGGTTAAATTAGTTTTTTTAACTAGAGGGGGGGGGGGCGGGGGAATGATGAATATTTTAAAAAGCAGGATGAAAATGGTAAATATTTTTAAGGTAGGGAGAAAATAGTGAATATTTTAAAAGTAGGGAGTAAAATAATATTTTTTTTAAACCTTGGGTGGAAAAATAATAATATCCATTTTTTATAAACAATTACATTTTTTTTTCAATTTAAAAAATAAACACATTATAGAAAAATAAAATTTAAATTTAAAATAAAATAATATATAACAAACTAATTTTTTTATTCTCCCGCCAAAAATAAATAATAATAATTATATGTATTTTTTATTTACAAAGTAAATGCATTAAAAAAAAATCCATCAGATAATTTTAAATTTTTCTGCAATTTTATTTTTCAACAAATCTTTAAGTTTTTTTTTCTTTTTTTTTTGTTGTTTTTTCTTTAATGTTTTATATTGGTTGGTTGTAATAAAAATAAAATTAGGGAATAAATGAATGAATTTGAATTTTTTTTTTCCTTTTTGAATAGTTTACTATTTTTATATTTTATATTGGTTGGATGTGATGAAAATAGATGAGTAGGTGATGATATTAGAGATGAAGATGAAGTTGATGTGATAATGAGAGAATTTTATAGAGGTAATTGCACAAACGACTCCTGAGTTTAGGCCTAATTGCACACATATGGACCTTGTATTAAAATTGGCACAATCATCCCGTACCGATAGTGATTAATAGTCAGAGAATAACGGTCAAGGGGTAAAATGGTCTTTTAAATTTCAAATAAATTAAAGGGAAAATTGTACTAATTCCCATAGATATAGGTATAATTGCACATAGTTCTGTGAGAATATAAAAATTACAAGAACTCCCTTTGATCCGTTGACTAATAGTTGACCACCGTTAGTCAATAACAAATTAGAAGTAATATCATTTTTGCCCTAGTGATTGTATTTGGAGAATAATTAAAAAACAGAACGTAATAGAAAAAGAATAAAAAGATCTCCATGAATAGATCTAGAACCAAATCTCCTATCTGTCCAAAGAAATCTTCAGTCAAAACATTTTTAGTTGTTGCATGAGGCAAAAGAAGTTTGTGAAAAAAAAAATGGTAGAAGAAGAAGAAGGAAGAGGCGTGAGGAAGAATAAGTTTGTGAAAAAAATGGTGATGGTGGAAGAAGAAGGAGCACTGAGGGAGAAGAAGTTTATTAAAAAAATGGTGGTTTAAAAAGGAGGCATGAGGGAGAAGAAGTTTGTTAAAAATAAATGGTTGTGAGAAAATATGGTAATGGTGGAAGAATGAGGCGTAAGGGAGAAGAAGTTTTATTTTTTTATTTTTTTAATTCATAAAATATTTTAGGGCAGATGTGACGAGATTTGATTATATATATTTTTTTCATTTACCCAATAGTACTGTAAAAAGACCAAATTGCCCTTTAATAGTTAGTTACCAACTGTAGTCAACCGCTAGTTAATGGGTCAAAGAGGAGTCATTGCAATTTTTATATTTTTACATAATTATATACAATTATACCTTTATCTAAGGGAAATTAGTGCAATTTGCCCTAAATTAAAATTATTTAGATAATTAAAATAAAATAAATATTAATAAAAAAAAAAAATAAGTCATCTTCATTTTCTTTATCATTTTCACCTTCATCTTTATCTTCTTCATCATCATTATCATCTTTATCTCCATCTTCTTTACCTTCATCTTTATCTTCATCAATCCAAATTCATTAAATAAAAAAAAAATTCATTTTTATCTCCCACCAAATACCCAACTTTATTTTTATTACTTAAATTAAAAAAAAAATAATTTCAATCTCATCACCTATCAAATCCCTAACTTTATCTTCATCACTTAAATCAAATAACCAAAAAAAAAAAAAAAAAATCTTTCATCACCTATCAAATACCCAACTTCATTTTCATTACTTAAAATCAAACAAAAAAAAGATTCATCTCATTACCCATCAAATACCCAACTTCATTTTCATCACTTAAATTTTTTTTAAAAAAAATTCAATCTCATCACCCATCAAATCCTTAACTTTATCTTCGTCACTTAAATCAAATAACCAAAAAAAAAAAAAAATCTTTCATCACCTATCAAATACTCAACTTCATCTTCATTATTTAAAATCAAACAAAAAAAAAAGATTCATCTCATTACCCATCAAATACCCAACTTCATTTTTATCACTTAGATTAAAAAAAAAAAAAAATTCAATCTCGTCACCCATCAAATCCCTAACATTATCTTCGTCACTTAAATCAAATAACCAAAAAAAAAAAAAAATCTTTCATCACCTATCAAATACCCAACTTCATCTTCATTACTTAAAATCAAACGAAAAAAAGATTTATCTCATTACCCATCAAATATCCAACTTCATTTTCATCACTTAAATCAAACGAAAAAATAATAATAAAATCTTCATCACTCATGAAATAACCAACTTTATCTTCATCACCTATCAAATACCCAACTTCATCTTCATCACTTAAATTATATTAAAAAAATAATCTTCACCACCTATCAAATAATTAATTTTATCACTTAAAATAAACAAATTTAATTGGAAAGAAAATTGATTTTTTAATTAATAAATAAAATAAGTAAATAATAAATAATAAAATATATGTAAGGGGCATTTTGGACCTTTTACATAAAAATGAGTCAACCGTTAATTTTAACTGTTGACCACTAACGATAGAGGGTGTTTGTGTCAATTTCGATAAAAAAAAGTCTATATACGTGCAATTAGACCTAAACTCGAGGGTTGTTTGTGCAATTACTCAGATTTTATATATTTTTTGTTTTATTTTTACTATTGCAGATCTTGATTTTTTTTTTTCATTTTTTGTGGTGTTTTTAAGATTTTTTTTGTTTGGTTGGATATGATGAAAATAGATATGTTGGTGATGAAGATGAAGTTGATAGTGATGATGAACTTTTTTTTTTTTTTTTTTTTATTTTTGAATGAGTTTATTTTTTAAATAAAAAATAAATATATTAATTTTTTATACGAGATTAATTTGTTATATATTCTTTTATTTCAGCTTTTAATTTTTTTTGTAATGTATTTATTTTTTAAATTGAAAAGATAAATGTAATTCTTTATAAAAATAAAATAAAAATAATTTAATTATGCATATAATTTTTGTTTGGGGTAGAATTAAAACTTGAAAACTTATGTGGTTAGCATGTAATATTTGTTTAGGTGGATATATAATTATACAATCCTTTTAGAGTTAATACAGAATTTGACAGGCCCCTAACTTACTATCTCCCATTAGGTAGCCTGCCGGCACTCCATGATAGCTTCCCCGTCGAGGCTTGCCTCGCTGAAAGGCTTCCGTGAAGCTAAACCGTTTCTTTATTTTGAAAATCCGAGTAAAAATTTTTTTTTTTTTTAAATTTTTGGCAAAGTCTTCTCTGGTTTTCTGAGATTACCAAATCTTAGAAACCTGCATAAAAACTTGAACACTTCTATAAAATTTCAAATCTCAACTACCGTGGACCTCCGGTCCATCTCAACAATTCACAACTCAAACAGTTTTGTATATCCAAATAGAAAGTTATCCAATTTTTAAATAAAATTCTCATGCTCTAAGAATAATATTAAAATATAAACTTTACATGATTATTACAATCAAAACATTGTACATAATTCTAAACTGTCACAACACTGCTTAATTGGTCCTACCGGTCCTGAGCATCCCTGCACTGTCTGCACCTGTACCTGGGAGGTTGATTTAAAAACATAAAACTAAATGAGCTAACTAGCTCAGTGAGTGTTATCATTTTCTAATAAATTTAATATTTCTGATTTAACCTCCCTAAAATCTTACTGAGAAGAATAAGAATTGGTTTTCTGAAAATACTGAAAGAAAACTAATAAAACCTTTATGTTTACTGAAAACTGTACAAAATTCTGTTTACTGGAAGTGACGTACTGAAATTTCAAAATAATAAATCTTTTACTACTTTCCGAAAACTGTACTAAAACAATTAGCATTATAATAACACTTTGTCTGTTTTTTTGAAAACTGAACTGAAATAAAACTCATGAAAACTATATTGAAATCTTTTTCACAAAAATTATACTAAAATCTACACTGAAAACTTTTCCAAACTTTCTATTATTACCGAAAACTAATAAACTGATATAACGTATTTTTTAAATATAAGCTGAAAATTTATATATATACTTCACTTTACTAAAGACTGGAAAGCTGAGAATACATAAACTTTTACTTTTATGAAAACTGAAAAGCTGATAATATATATATATATATATATTTCTTCCGCTGAAAACTGAAAAACTGATATGATAATATACATTTTCTGATAAAGCCAATTGGAAAACCCATATCTGATAACTAATAATCCATAGGACGACTCAACTGGTGCCGTACCATATGGAGGGTGTTACCAGGCGACTAATCTGGCGCCGCACGGGTGACTCTGATAATCTGATAAAAGACATTTCACTGGCTATGTGGCGGAATTCTATATCGCCTACATATAGCGAGACAACACCCCAGTGTGTGGGCGACTGACAGACTCGACAGACTCAACCCCCTGGAGTTAGCGAACTGTCCCCCCTTAACTTGCCCTAAACAAATGGGGTGTACTTGTCGGGTCTACTACTGATAATCTGATAACTGATAGCTGATCTTATAATTCTGATAAGTTATTGATAATATGATAATAAATGGGTATCCTATTAGCCTGAAAATATTTGCTTTTTGTCTAAAACATTCATAGAATCATAAAGTCTGTTTGTAATATCCCATTTTATCAAAAAACATAAAATATCCATAAAACATATTTCTTAAATTAAATCTCATGTATAAGTATTTTCTCAAGCGAAAATAAACTTAAAACTTCTAAGATATAAAAATCAAGGCATCAATTTTGCTTAAATTATAAACTCATATAATTAACAAATATATGTAAAATCTTAAAATGTTAAATCAAACTTTATAGGAAATATACTAAATACAATTTAACTAAAAATCTGGTTTTGTACCAACTTGAATAAAAATATTAACTTGCTAAACTTAACATAAAGCGTAGGGCTAATTGCAATAAAGTACCCTGACGTTTGATTATATTGCAATAAAATCGTGAGTTTAGACTTAATTGTATGTTAGTACCTTATCGTCAGTTGACTCAGTCAAATATAACGGTTTGACTTTGACTTTTGTGTAAAATGACATAATTACCCCAGGTTTAAAAAAAATAAATTAAATAAAAATTGAAAAAAAGAAAAAAATTAATTTTTTTAAAAAATAGATCTCCACCGTCCATCAAGATTGATGGACGGTGGAGATACATTTAAAATTTTTTTTAAAAAAAAATCATATAATTGAAAAAAGTTAAAAAAAATATTTTATATTGAAATTTTTTTTGGTGTTCTTGGTGGAGATCCAGATTGGATCTCCACCTTCCATCAACATTGATGATAGATCTCTACCAAGAACACAACTCAAAACAACAAGAAATTTTTTTTTTATGGAACCAGATCTGCTCCATCAACGGGAGCAGATCTGCTCCTGCTGATGGAGCAGTTGCTCCGTCGCCGATGGAGCAGCGATGGGCTCCATCGGCGATGGAGCAGTTCCATCGCAGAAGCTTCTGCGATGGACTCCATGGCAGATGGAGCAGCTCTCCGTCGTTGCTCCATCGATGACAAAGCAACTGGTCCATCAACGGGAGCTGATTTGCTCCCGTTGATGGAGCAGATCTGGTTCCACAATTTTTATTTTTTTTTGTTATTTTGTTCTTGGAGTTCTTGGTGGAGATCCAGATTGGATCTCCACCATCCATCAACATTGATGGACGGTGTAGATCCAATCTGAATCTCCATCACTAAGAATATTAAAAATATAAATTTTTTTATTTTTTTATTTTAATTTTAAGTTTTTTTAATTTTTTTTGTCAATATAATCTCCACCGTCCATCAATTTTGATGGATGGTGGAGATTCATTTAACTTTTTTTAATTTATAACAAATTTTTTTATTTTTTTAAAATAAATTGAGGTTAAAATGAACAAAATACCCTTTGACTATTGGTTGACTGTCAACTCTAACGGTTAACCAGTTAGTCAAGGGTACTAACATGAAATTAAGGCTAAACTCACGATTTCATTACAATATAGCCGAATATCAAGGTACTTTATTGCAATTAACCCTAAAACATATTACTAAAATATAACTTTCTTAAATAAAATCAAAGTTTACTATGAAATTTCTCATAACATGCAACGCTAAAATAAATTATATTTTTATAAAAGGTTTAACACTCACTTGAATAAATATAAGAACTTACTAAACTTCACATAAAACATATTGCTAAATGAAACTCACTTTTCGGAAACTAATTTGAATACTCACGTACATAATGCTAATAAAATAAAACTTGCTTTGCTTAAAACTAATTCAATATTTACTCAAATAAACTCAAGACTTCGTAAAAAATTAAACACTCACTTATTTCTCTAGGCTATAGGCGTTCTGATTCTTTCGTTTCATCATATTTCTTGTCTTTCCACATAATTTCATTTTCTCCCATACTATGGAGATTTCTCACTAAAGTAATATATTTCCAAATAAATCATTAATATAAATACAATCAACTTATTCAAAAACTTAATTAACACATTTAACACTTTATTCTTCAATTTCTTTTATTCTAACATAGTCAATTTTATTTTATCCATTAAAAATCACTGTCACTATAATTACATATACATTGAATTATTCAATTTCTCTCTTGACCGAATTTCATGTATCACAATTCAACATGTTTTCTTTAATTTCCTAGGCACTAATTTGTATCACAACCATACAAATGCAGTTTCTAATATCTTAATTATATATAAATTGAAATCTCTATACTAAAATCACTATCAATCATAACTTTAACTTACAAATTCACTTCCATACAATTTATATCCACTTTCATGCTTTAAAAATTAAATTCAACATCATTCCAAACAATTACTACAATTCTTATCAACCACCAAACACAACATCACAAAACCTATATTGCAAGCTCATTAATTTAAGAGTTATTTTGATTTCTTACTTAATAAATCCAATTCATGCCATCAATTAACTCAAAAACATTCCAATAACCCAAATAATATCTCAATTTAAAATCATACAATCTCCAAAACTTTACCTTACTAGTTTTCTTGATTTTCACTTTAATCAATTCAAATCCAACTAATTTCAAGCAAAAACATCACCAAAAACTCAATCAATTTAAACAAGTAAATTATAATATCATCAAAATTCTAAAACAACTCAATTTCATTAAACTTACCCAAAATCCTTTTTGACTCTTCTTACTCTTCTTCTTCTTCTTCTTCTTCTTCTTCTTGGTTGACCGAATTCTCCTTCTCTTCTTTCTCTTTTCTCTTTTTCGTTTTCTTCTCTCTCGGCTTCTACTTCTTCTTCTCCTTTCTCTCTTCTTCTTCTGCCGAACTGTCTCCTTCTTCTTTCTTCTTTTCTTTCTTCTTCCTTTTCTTTTTCTTCTTTTCTTTTCTTCTAGTTTGGCCAGTCTCTGCTCTGTTTCTCTTTTCTTTCTTTTCTTTCTTCTTTCTTCTTCTCCCTTGCTTGGCCGAAGCTTCTTCCTTTTCTTTCATCTTCTTCTTTTTTTTCCTCACGGTTCTACTATGTTTTCTTCTCTACCTTGGCCGGCTGTTGTTCTGTTTCCTTCTCTCTTCTTGGTCGGCTGTTGCTCTGTCTTCTTCCTATCTTGGTCGGCTTGCTTCTTCTTCTTTTCTTCTCCGCCGCTCCCTTGGCCGGCCACCTCTCCTCTCTTTCTTTTCTTCCTCTGTTTCTCGAATCTTCTCTCTTCTTCTCTTCTGTTTTTGTTTTCTAATTTGTGTGTTTGTGAGTGGAAATTTTCCACTCAAACATTATATATATATATATATATATATATATATTCTAATATTTGCAACTTGCCCCTTTGACCTTTACAAATTATAAAATGACAACAACTTGAGAATTTATCACCTCAAATTGACCAAAACCTTTTAATTTACAAACTAATCCACTAATCACATTTCATCTCATTAATTATATACCATCAACTAATTCTTGAATTTCATTTGTCCATATGGCACACCTTAATTAGTCTACTTGCAACCTTATTTTTAATCCACTTAAATTAATTTTCACCACATTTAAAACACCAATTAAATTGCATCATCTCATATGTCACCAATTATTTATTATTTAACTTCTAAAAATATCACTATTACTCCGAATTTTATGGGAAATCCTTACTATGACCTCTGAAATTTATAATTGGATTTTGTATATACTTTACGGAGCCTTACTAACCATCCAAAACCTTTCTAAACATTGTTTTGGTTTCCTAGAATGGTTTTCGGATCGATTCTGAAAATTTCATTATAGCACTGTTCATACTTTTAACATTCAATTTACTAATAATAAAGATATATTTATTCACATGTGTACTATACAATAAATTCTGAAAAAATATATTATAATACATATACGTGTACGGTACAAACTATCGGGAGGGTGTATTACAGAATTAGTTTTGTTTGATACCCAAAAAACCAAATTATCTTTTGGTCAATATGTTGACTTTAAAAGTAAAGGATGTTTGTACTAATTTTAGGTATTTGTTTGAAATTTTGCTCATATCACTAAACTTAGAGGAAGTTAGTGCGATTAACCTTAACTCTAACAATCAACCAGTAGTCAAAGGTACTAACATGTATTTAATTGCAATTTATCCAATTCAAATTGTCTAGGCCAATTTTGTGAAATTAACGTTTCTTTTGTCACCTGAATATTTTATGATTTCTTTTGTGATTTAAAATATTTTATGGATTTACTTTTCTATTAAAAGGGAAATTATAATTTAATATTATAATATTTTGCATAAAGACACAACTAATGTTAGTTTTAGAGGTCATTTACATTTAATAGGCTTGAATTTTTCTAAAGAGTGAACAATGATTGAAATTTGAAACCTAAAAACAAATAAAATAATTATGGAATAAAATATTATAATTATGATTCAGTAATTAAGTGTTAAGTGATAAGTCATAATTTTTAATTTTTTTTTATGTTAACCTTTTTTTTTTTACCATTTTTAAGTTGTTTGACCACTTATAAAAACAAATAAAAAAAATTTAACTTGTCCAATTCAAACCCATTAAGTCTTAAGTGGAAAAAAAAATGATCCACTGTAATTATATAAAAGTACATTTAATCATGCTGACTTCGTTAAAAATAACGGTTGACCAACTTAAAATTATAAAAGGTCAATATTGTTCATATTTAATTCTTTTATCTATTATTATAATACTATTCATTCAATTAATAATAAAAAATTTAAAAAAAAAGTGAGAAAAAATCCTTCAAATGGGGGACAGAGACCATATATCTTCTCTTTATGATCTTATCCAAAATGGAAGAGATCGTGGACCTGATCTAATAGGATCTCTTCGATAATCCAATTGGATCTCCTTGAAGATCTTGCTAGATATACTCCAATGGAGGATTGGATCGAGTCTCCTCTATTTGTAAGAGATCAATCATTCCTCTTTTTTTTCTTTTAATTTTTTTTATTTTCTTGATTCATTAGTTTACATTATTTTTAAATTTTTTGGGTGATGTGTCATGTTTTGATTGGATATTGTAATTTTTCTTCTCATTTATTTATTTTTTTTTTTATAGAAAATACTATCTTACCCTCACACAACTTAGTTTACTATTAACTTAATAGTGGTCAACGTGGTTAAAAATACTTTATGTAATTATAGTAAAACTGACATTATTCGTGTCTTTATGTAAAATCATAGAGTACTGGATTGTAATTTGTCCAAAAAATATTTATTAGGAAAGAATTGCAATGAAGCACCCCAAAAGGTTTACTAGGAATTGAAAAGATAGACAATTGTGTTGTATCAGTTGATGACTAACCTCTATCATAGTTTTGTTATGTTCTGTTAAATTTGGTTTTGGTTTCAATATTGTGCAAGTAACAAAAATAAAATATCACTCATCTATCAAATAAGCTTATGCAATTGGCCCTTCTGCTTTAGCTTCATTACGAATATAATTCTTGAATTTACGCAAATATCTATGTTTATATAAATAAAATAAATAATATTAATTTAAAAAGTTAAAAATGAAGACAAATTGTAGACAAAAAGGTAAATATAAATTTGATAATACTTTTCAACTGGGTACATCGATCGATATTGTACAAGACCAACATTTTTTGCTGTCCAAGCTAGATGGACAGGCAGGTGCACCATTGTATAAAAATAATGCAGGAGGGAAAAGTCTTTCCAATTTACAAAGATAAACCCAATTTGTTTTTCAATGCATTCTAAATCCTCCTCTCAAAACCATAACACACATACTTTTGAAAAACTCACAAAGTTCAATAACAACATCAAATATCTGTTTAGGCAACAATTCACGCATAATAAATGACAATAATCTTTCCAAAAACATATGACAATCATGAATCTACAACCCTGAAATGTTATTCCCGCTTACATTTACATATCGAGATATATTTGAAAATTTTCCATTTGGAACTTCTAAATCTATTAACCACTTACATAATATTTTCCTATCATTGATTGAGAAGGAGTATGAAGCAGAGGGCTGCACAATCTTTCCATTAGATCCTATAGGATGAAGTTCTTGCCTTATACCCCATTCTTGTAGATCACGGCAAGCATTTAAAGTCTTTGGTTATCCCATCAATTTTCATTATTGTTCACATCAAATTGTCAAAAATAGTTTTCTCTGTGTGCATGATATCCGAATTATGATGGAGTATAAGTGTTTTCCAATATGTCAATTGAAATAAGATACTATATATTTTTTTTTCAATTGTAAGTTTTTCCAAACCCAACAATTAATTGTTTGTTTCCAAGACTCTTATCATGTGTTAATGGTCTCAACTATTCAAGCTATTTTACTACATCTTTCCCCTTTTGTTGCTCTGGCGCAAGTTTTGTCTCTTTAGTGCCATCAAATTGACTCATTTGCTTACGTCATGTGTAACCCATGTGCAAACATCTTCAATGTCCCGTATAACATATGTTGGAGCCATAAACTAAGCTACGAGAAGCAGTTTTTGATGCATAATAAGAACATGCCATTTTTCCTTTTGTACTCCAACCTGACATACAAGCATATGCGAGATAGTCATTGATTGTCCATAAAATTACAGCCTTCATTTGAAAATTTTGTTTGGTGGAAATATCAACTGTTTCTGCACCAACTTCCCATAAAATCTTCAACTCATCTATTAAAGGTATCAGATAAACATTTATGTCTTACTTGGACGTTTTGGTCCTGATGTAAGCAAAGATGAAAAAATATAAGACTCTTTCATACACATCCATGGTGGGAGAGTGTATAGGAATAAGACTACAGGCCAAATGCTATAGCTAACATTCATATTTCCAAAAGGATTAAACCCATTTGTGGCCAATCCGAGTCAAACATTCCTATGCTCATTAGCAAATGATGAATGATTGTTATCAAATGACTCCAAGCCTTAGAATCAGCCGAATGCTTTAAGATTCCATCTTTTACACAATTTTCATAATTCCATCTCATGTCTGCAGCTGTTTTAGATGACATATACAGCCTCTGAAGTCTTAATGTCAGCAGAAAATATCTCAAAATTTTCTATGGTATCTTTTCACCTTGTCTCTTACCACTTTTATTATCTGTGTTCCACTTAGAAAGCTGACAAGTTGGGCATTCATATGCATCTGCAAGTTCTTTATAGTAAATCATACAATCATGTTTACACGCATCAATCTTTTCATAATATAGTTCAAGATCTTTAACAAATTTTTTGCATCATAATATCTATTCGGTAGCTTTCAAATAGGAAATACATCCTTCAAAAATTTCAACAAAATATTGCATGATTTGTCACTCCAACCATTTATGCATTTTAGGTGCATCAACTTCACAATAAAAGCCAAATCAGAATACTTTTCACAAATTGGATTTAATGGTTGCTCAACCTCTTGTAATAACTTATAAAACTTATATGCATCTCTATTTGGATCTTATGGAAAGCTCTTCCAATTAAATCATGCATGTTTTCACTTTGCTCTTCATCCATCATGTCAGATTCATCACCATCACTACCATTATCACTATACCCATCATCCCCATGTAAAAACCAAGTATTATAGGTAAGCATGAAGCCATTACGTAAGAGATGCAAATGTACCTCAGATTGATCTAATTTGAATTCGTTCCAATATTTGATGCAAGGACAAAAGATTTTGTTCATTGGCATGCTTCTTTGAGAAATCAATAAAACTTTGAACTCCATTAAATTAATCAATTGTATTTTTTTGGACTCGATCCAACATTTCCAATCGGCATTATTTGTAGGCATGTTAGAATAATTTTTTTGTTCAAGTGAGAGAGTATGTATTAATAAATAAATGCAAATACATAGCTTCTTAAGCAATTTAAGTTTGGTAGCCGAATGATGCTTTCAGGAAAGCTCCCTTGTAATTCACAAAAATGAGACTCAAAGATGTTAAGGAAGAAGATAGATTCGCCAAGGAACCAGGTACTACAATAGACATGTTTACCGCATCAAGAATGAGTTCTTTTAACTCAGTTAGATTTTGAACTCACCCTTCCATAACAGGCTTTTCAAGTTCCACAGATAGATGAGAAAGATAAAGTAAATGTTGGGATTTATGCTCTAAACCTTGTATTTGTAAACATTTTTACACTTAATAAGAATTAAGAGTTTATCATTCGAATTAAAAATATTTTATATTTATTCATACATTCATATTGTGCAATAACAATCAAGATTGCAAGATGTAATTTCAAAATGAGTATATGAAAGTCATATACAGTAGGATTCATTTTGAGATATGAAATCTAAAGAGTCCGTAAAGAGCAAACAAAGCTGGGTACTTCGTTTGTGGTTGATTTACTGCTGCGGTCCATTCTATAATGTACGGTGGTCTTCTTCTAGACCGCTCATGTAGTTGATATGAGAATGGAGATACCTTATATGATGAGGTCATATAGTACTGGGCCACAATTTATATAAATCTCTCACCAAGATCCATTAGTAGATGAAATTTATATATATATATATATATATATATATATATATCAATAAACGATGACTATTTATAGGTGATCTTAAACCTGAGTGTCTTGTTGACTTCTTCAGGTTGGATCGTGACTTTTGATTTATCATGAGTGAGGTCGATGTAGTATTCTCGACCAATACATCCGTATCTTGGAGTTACAGTTTGGCTTGTGGCTGGGAAGGTATGAACATAATAGTGGAATCCACTCCTTCTTGATTGAAGTATATGAGTAATTCCCTTAAGGGTTGATTTAGGGCTTGGACAATTATGAGGCCTCTCCTTATTCCGTGAGGAAGACATGGTTTAATTGTTTATTATAGAATCAACGGTAATTAAAGGAATAGATATAATTAGAGGGGTATAATTTTCGTGTATCCTCCATCTCTTACCGTGACGTGCCCACACACGCGTTGATAGACCGCGGGTTATAGCTCGGAAGATTTGGTGGTGAATCAAGGATTCAAGGAATCGAAAGCGACAAAAAGGTATCGTAGTTTAAAAATTCTTTTTCTGTGTATATACAAGAACTCGTTCCTGATTGAAAACTGTTTTCATTAAAAATAAAATTTTTGAAACTTATTCCGTACGTTTATTTGATAAAACAATTATTTTCTACCCATCAGTAAAACCAATCTAGACAAGTAAGAGATCTCAAATGGAATTTGACCAGCAAAGTTGGAGCCAAGGTGTGTTCAACTTGAGAATCGAGCAAAATCAAAATTGAAGTCATTGAAGGCATGGTTAGAGTTTTTGTAGGTGAAAGAGGAGAAACAAGGTTGGTGTTGGTTGGGATTCTGCCGTAAAGCCAGCTACAACTAAGATCAAGGCCAATCACATAACCTGTGATGTTATCACATATGAGACCATCCCATGAGCAGCAATCAGTACCCTCTTTCCAATACTTCATTTTTGGGTAGGAATGAATCTCTCTCACATAACAATCAAAGTAGCAAATCAATGATGTCATCCTTACCCAGAGGATCATCCCCCTATAATCTCGGCGCGTGATCCTAGGGATCACACTAACGGGTCTATTATTGGCCATCTTCTATAAATAATAATAGCCTTGGGTCCAAATTCAAGTCTCTAACATTTTTACTCTTGTATATTATTGACTTGCGGTAGTACCTATGCACTTTACTAACCCTATCGAACGATGCATATTGTCATCCTTTTCAATTTGCATCACATTTGATTCCACCAGCCATATCCTTCGTCTTATGTGGATCTGTGAGGTCATTATTTTGTTGGCTTTGATTCCGTGAGCAAAACATGTTTTTATGTAATTCTTAGTCAGCCTAGTTAGAGCATAAATTGAGCGTATTGAAGATTCGAAGAAATCATACGAAGACGGAAAGCTTCTGAGAAGTCTTAAGAACTTGCTTTAAGGTAAGTTTCGAAGAAATGATATTCTTAATTCTTGAGATCAGATAAGATTCACACACACACACACACACACACTTATAACATGTTTATGCATTTGCATTTGAGTGCTAACATGTTGGTTTTAATGTTTTATAACTGTTGAGTCTTGTTTGTTTTGTTTTGTCTAGTTTTGGAATTTAATTTCAAATATTTTGTGTTTTTAAAAAACTGACCTTTGAATGCTTGAGCTGGCATAACGTTTTATCTATACATCCAAATGGTGTTTTGTTTTTTGGGAATGAAACTAGACATCCACATCTTTACAAGGTATAAAGAACGAAATAATCCAAGACCGTTTGGTTAAAGTTCGCTTGACTCAAATTGGAGTTAAGTACAACTGAAAAAGCTGAAACAAAGGAACTTGACAGCAACCTCATGCCTCAAGCGTGGGTGCACGCCTCTGGCACGGCTACTTGGTAGCAACCTCATACCTAGGCATGGGTACACACCTAAGGCGTGCATGGGCTGCTAAGGCCGAACCCAAAAAGGGTCAGGTCATGGTTAAAGTGTTTTATGGTCACCTAAAGTCTTTCAACATGTGTTTAATATTTCCTGATGTTTTTATTGTGTTTGAAAGTAAGAGAACCACCTAATTAATAAGTCCATTATTTTTGGGATTGATAATCTCTTTTTAATAGGAAAGTATTAATTATATTTCTTATTGAATTAGAAAACCTAATTGGTCTTTATTTCCTACTACAATTGAGATTAGGGCTTCTAATAATTGTTATAAATAGTGAGTCCTATTGTTCTTCAATGTTTAGCCGTTTATGTCTTTCGTATAGGCTCATTATACTCTCTTTTGTTCTTCAAGTTCTTATTTTATTCATCTCACATGTCTTTGATGTTTTGATGCCTTGATATTTTTGTTTATGTGAGAGAAAAGAGTTTGTTTACATAGACTAATCATTCTTTGATTTTATGCTTAATTGTTTAGTGTATTCATAATATGTTTTGATCTTACATATTATTTGTTTGTTTATGATTTATTGAGTACTTAGATCTGATCTCATAAATTGAGGGTTATTATTTTTTTGACCATACAAAAGGAACACTAAGACTTGGAGCGTGTGGAATCTCTAAGCACACATTGCAAGGTTGCTAGTAAAATGCTTGCAGACAGGTAGTATTGGGTTATAATAAGAGTCGTATGATTGAATTGTCAATCAATGTGAGTAGTAAACGATATACCAACTAGTGAAATTTATGTGGATGTGTTAATTGGCCTACGAGTTAGTCCCGTAGTTTTTTACCTGTTGAGGTTTTCCGCATAAGAATCCTTATGTTCATTGTTAAGTAGGTTTACATATTTTAAAATCCGCAATAATTTCTATTAAACCTATTCACCGCCCTCTAAGTTATTCCATAGACGTTTATCATATTTTTAAGATCCAGTAAAGCCTCACTATTATTCGCTCTACTTCAACGTACCTAGGTCATGCTTTATTACGCTCGACATTTTACGTGTAAGGCCAACAGTTTACACCTACGTCCCAGTCAAACGAAGTGTATTGTTAACCTCCATTTGCTTGTATCTCACCCTTGGATCCTACCACGACACACCATTAATCCTATTAATCCTATTTTGCTCACAATAGGATTAATTTACTGTACACTACTAATTCTACATATTAATCCGATTGAATTCAACTAACTTGAGCGTAATAGTTCATTTTGCTTACAATCACCCTGGTGGCCCATGTACTTTATGTCCACCTTTTATGACTTTACAAATTATTGGTGCCCACTTCAATTTGATTGTAGATCCGGTAGTCTACATGCAAAATAGGAAAAATGGGGGAATTGGGTAAGGGCAGGATACTTTCCCCAAACAGACCATTTCCCTGCAAGGACAGGGGAAGGCTTTGGGAGACGGGGGCGCGAGAGCCTCCTTCTGCCCCTCTTTCTAACCATACCCTTCCTAATCATGGTATTTTGCTGGTGCTGGTTCAAGTCTTTTATTATTGGTTCATTTTCTCTCAGAATGACAATCACACAACCTCAAGTTCCTTGTATAGCTAGACCTTGTTCTTAATAGTATTTATTAATTTCCAATGGATATAATTTCGGATTAATTACACTAATATCCCTATATTTTAACCATATTACATTTGTTGGCAGTTTTAAATTATTAAATAAACATTCCTAAAACACAGTGACCAGACAGTTCACTAACATTAACTTTAATATTTTAAACAAAAAAACCATTCTTCACTTAATATCTTATTTTATTTAATATTTTATTATCCTTAATTTAATTATAAAATCAAATGTTAAAAAAAAATTTTAAAAAATAAATTCAAAATAAAAACCCCATCTGATAGAAGATCATACCTCTATCTATGGAGATATAATCTCCATCTGGTAGAAATTCCAAATAAACTCTCCACCATCCATCAATGATGATGAACAGTAAAAGATCCATCTAAAATCTCCACTAACCTTTGTTTTTTTTAATTTTTTAATTATTTTAATAATTTAATAGAAAAAAAAATTAATTTTATCCTTCCAACAGTAAGAAAACATAATATATAATGTTAAATCAACCGTCTGAAGTATTTCAAATGATATTTGTCAATAAAAGTACAAATTACCAACGAGTACAATATAACCAAAACCCAGAAGATGTCAGTGCCACTAGCCCTATAGTTTACTCAAACTCGTCAAATTTTCCAAAGTAACTATAGCATACAATAGACATGAAACCCTAAAATATACTAAAGAAAAACCCTTTATCATAATAGACAAAAGACCAACAAGAAATTCGTCCAAAATTTTAGTTAACAAAATTCAACCACTAAAGCAAGCAAAATACGAAGTCCACCACAAAGTTTCAGAGTTGATTTTAACATTATGATAAACTGTCCACTAAGAAATTTGCTGGTCGCATCATGTTTACGAGATCTTTGCCCTCGAGAAGTCCATCTCCGGATGCTGCAAGAAACCAAACGTAAAAATTAAACAATTTTGGTTGCAAAAAGTTTTTTCGAGAAAGAGATTCTGTTAAATGATTAGAGGAGTTGAATTGTGCAAGTTATTCACCTCAGTCATGAACTTCTTTAGAATCTCCTGTTTCTGCATCTCATCGCTGCTCGGCAGGCCCATGGACTTCTGCCTTTGATCAAACTGCAGACGAGCAATAAGATCAGGGATCATAAAGCAATCAAGATAGTTTATTAAACACCCAAAGACAATGCAAAAAGGGTTCTTAATTATAAACCCTAAGGCCATGATTCTGCAAATATGAACAAAATGAGCACAACGACACAGCATAGAAACAAATTTTCAAATATGAATTGGAATTGGACTCTATAACTTCATTGTCACAAAACTGGTTCGGTAGACTACTAGTCAACTACCAGACTCTTTAACACGAAATGCTGAAGATGTAATTCTCGGTAGATTACGAAAGAGGATCAGAATTGCAAAATCTTGGGTAAATGACAAGTCATACCAATGAACCTAACCATTGTAATTAACATACTTCAAAAATGTATAAAAATTCAAATTATCAATTAACAACATAAAATTTTATATAAGAACAGAAGGAGATGGTAATTGAAAAAGAACAAATTACCATCATTTTTTCGACTGTCTTCCTTGTTTCTGGATCCAGGTCAGATAATTTGCTGTTCTCGGGTTCAACTTTCTGGGTATCAATTTCAGGACCTCCTTTCAGTAAAGATTTCCACCACTCCATCTGGTTGTGCTTGGTCAACAGAATAGAGATAGTTTTCTGGTCCTCTGCAACAAGAATGTGAATATTTTCTTAATTATGTGCTACTCATACATTAAGCCAAGACTAACGAAAACAAGCGAAACAAAAAGAATTATCAAACTCCATTGTTAGAAGGAAAAAGATTTGCAAAAATCCAACAAATCATTGAACCCCTTGGTAAACGAAATCTTTTTCCATGTTACAAAAATCTTATTCCAGCTGAGTACTAGTGTTCTAATTCACGAGATTCAACGGGTGTTCAACATGCATGTTTTTACGGGTTCCATACCTATGCTCCAATAGCAATCATCAGGCTTGATGAGTTGACAAAGTTCACCCTGCAAAAATTTGAAAAATAAATAATTAGAGGTGAAACAAGAGAGCAAACTAGCAAAAAAACCAATAGCAGACACATGATATATGAACCAACACACCTATAGACGGAAATAGAGTATTAACTTACATCAATGATTGGAGGCTGACCCTTGAGACCCACTTTAAGACGGTCCTTCTTCATCTCAACTACTACAGACCTTGCTTTGGTCCCAGGAGGAATGGGGACAGTAAGAGACACCTCTTCCAGGGTCTGGGTCCAAGAGTAATTATCCATATCAAGACCATTGCCTTTATTTGGAGCTGTCCAATTATTTAAAAGCAGAGAAACCAAAGTTAGAATATATATATATATATATGTGTGTGTGTGTGTACGCATATATCAATGTATTATAGTAACACAACCATCCTTAATCTAGAATTCGAATTTGGCATGCGAGACAAACAATAAGAGTAATTAATTTAAAAACCTTCGACTTATTTCCAGATCAACACATCGGCAGACAATGAAATGACCATATTATATTTATAGCCACAATGCAATCCGTGTGACTTGCTCCATAGTAATTACCATTAGACATCAACATTGTTTATCTATGTACCTCATAGCTCCCACATCCAATTTTCACTTTTCACTTTTGTGAATCATTACATTAAATTGTGCAGCTCACTAGACCTCTGCACTTCCTCGTGACTCCCACGTCCATACACACAAATGCTCAAATTTTAGGCCATATCTAACACTGTTAAAGAGCAAAGAAACTCCATAATCTTAAAATCAAAACTGACAAAAACTACACACACTGTCTGGCGCGACTCCAAATCACATTTTCTCAATGGTATAAATCAAATAATTAAATCCTCCTTAAATCAATCACTACACAAGAAACCTGAAACCAAAGAAACGGTTTGCCTCCTACACTTGCCAAGAAAAACAATCAATCATCATTCATTACCATATCCAGTATCCACCCAAAATATAAATCACGAAAGCGAATTTCAAGAATGTAAAAGACAAATTAAGGAACATAATCGAACCAGCCGAAAAATAACATCGAATTTCAAGAAATCAAAATAATAACCTAGAGGTTCGTTCCCGTGGGCATCCGACTGCAGCTTCGTCGGAGCTTTCTCGACCTTGATCGTTTTCTTGTCCTCCTCCGTCACGGCCTCCGCTTTCTTCTCCTCCTTTTTCACGCTCTTCGCCATCGCCTCCTCCTCTTCCGCCGCCTTCCTCTTCTTGCTCTTCTCCCTCACGCCTCGGAGCAAAGTCGCGATGTGCTTCTCCGACGATTCCAAGGAGAGGAAGTCGCACTCCTTGGCCATGAACTCGAAGACATTCTGCAGAAACCCTAGCGGATTCGTCGTGTCGAACTTCGCGCTATATGTCACCGTCTTAGGCGACGACGAAGTGGAGGAGTCGGAACCTGGCTTCTCGTCCTCTTGGAAATCAGAGATGATCGCCATGGATTTTGCCTTTGTCAGAGCGAGTTACGATTCGTCTAACTGACTCGGTGAGTTTCGGACTGAGAAAATGTTTATATACGAAGTAGACTAGCGGAGGTTTTGTGAAGAGACGAATAGAGTGTTCCAGAATCAGCCCTTTTTTTTTTTTTTTTTTAAGAATATTCGCGTTAGTTTCAGTAATTACTATATTTACCACTATTATTGTTATTTAAATTTCGAAAATATAATTATTTCCCTTGGTACAATGTGCTCCTAAATTTTAGGTAAAATTCTGTTTTGAACTAGCAAGTTAATGAAATTTGTAGTGATAAAAAACGGTCTAAGTCTAAAAATGTCAAAGTCTGCATCAAAGCCCAGTTCAAAACCAAGATTATATGACACATGGGCCTTACACTCAAGACAATTGGACTCCGCTTAAAGCCCAAGAGACACCTCACACAATGATAGTGTCGCTCGACCTTGTTGGCATGGTTCGACTAGTAATGGCCGCGGTTCCGAAATCGGCAGTTCCGGTTCCCTTAGGGAGAGAATCTGAACTAGAACTGTAGGATATAAGTTCCGATTTCGATTTTGAAATCGGTGGGGAACCGCCGATTCCAGTTCCATATCTGGTTCTTGGAACCGACGGTTCTAAGCCGGTTCCGAAACTCAATTTTTTTTTTACTCCCAACATACAAATTTTTTTTAAATTTTTATTAAAAAAAAGGAACCGGAACCGAAGGTTCCGATTCCCCTTGGGTCCCTGTTCCGGTTACCCCGACTGTGGGTCTTGGTTCCGGATACCCGGTTCAGAACCTGTGGTTCGGTTCGAACCAAACCGTGGCCAACACTAGGTTCGACCATGTCATTCGACCCGTAGAGCTATGGATCGACCATATTGTTCAAACCCAGGTTCAACACCTTGATAACATTGACTCGACTACAACAGATATAGCTCAACTATGTCGTTCGATCATAGGCCCTCAATCTGAACATAGCTATCCTGGATCATGGCCCAACCATCAAGGATCACAACTGTAACATGTCGTTTGACCATAGCACCATTGATTGGTCACAACCATCAAAGATTATAAGTCACCTGTGTCGCTCGACAGTCCCCCATGGGTCAATCTTATCATTATATCGATAGTTGTCGTTAGACCATCATGACCATCTACATCATAAGTAGTACTTCAACTTTGACTACTAAGTCAAACCACATTCATCATACTTTGAATTCAAAGACTAATGGACCTAGTCAAGGAGACTATCACATCCTCCTTGATTTGGGCCGAAAAATCAGGGAGGGTGTTCCACCCACCAATGGGTCGATCTGTAGGAAAAATACGCAGCGAAAGCGTAGAAAACGGTGGGGTTGATAATAAAAAATTTTCCTTTTAAAAATGAAAGTGGACCTTAACCCTTGATTAATTAATATACATAAAAAAGTATCATACCTTTTGAACCGTGAAGATTGATGTTGCGTCGAGATGGAACCGCAAGATCTTTCAATCCAATCACGAACATGGATCACCTTGGAGTGTGGGCTCCCTTTTTTTGAATTGTGTACCTGAGGATGAGAAATAAAATTTTTTTTTCTTTTTCTATTAGTCACAAAAACTCTCCAGAGAAAACGAAGAACGTGAGATCACTTTTGAATTCTCAATATCTTGAATGAAACTCGCGTGATCCTAAGTCAATCTTGTGCTCAAAGCCTTTTGGTGTAAAAGCTAGTAGTGCAGTATCGAACCTAGACGTTATTGCTCTATTTTCTCTTGGCCGAATTCTCACACACCTATTGCTCTAGTTGGGCGATTTTTCTTGACTTCACAAAGCTCACAAAATCTCACCAATTTCTTCAAGTGGCCAAACTACCCTTGATAGGTGACTATAGGTGGCTGAATTCCTCTTGGTGGGAGGATTTGTGTTCCACAAAAAACCTATCAATCCAAGAGTTCAATCATATCCTAACTAGTAAGTGTATTATCCAATAATTAAATTAATGGATTTAAGTAATTGTGACATAATCAAAACTTCCTAATTTGACACAAAAGTCAACTTAGAGTTTTGATAGTTATCAAAAACCTTTCTAATTTGACTTGATAAATAATACTTATTATTTATCACCTTATTAAATAAGGTATTTGATACTTATCATACTATCTTAAATAGAGTTAATTACACTCAACCTCCCTGAGGTTTGGCTAATTACACTCGGAATCAAAGTTTGCATTAATTGACACTAACCTCCCCTCACGTTAACTTTGACCGTCAAAATAAACGTTGACTTTTCTAAAATTTATTAAATGACCAAAATACCCCTGTTAATTAATATTATCAATTTTTTACTATTCATTAAAAAAAACTAATGGTGAGATTCAGATTGGATCTCCACCGTCCATCAACAATGATGGACGATGGAGATCCAATCTGGATCTCCACCAAGAACAAAAAAAAAATAAAAAAAAATTTGAATGCATTCATCGAACCCAGAAGGGTTCGATCTTCGAACCCTCTAGGTTCGTGGAACCCAGATCTGGGTTCCACGAACCTAGAGGGTTCGATTCGAACCCTTATGGGTTCGAGATTCATCGAACCCAGAGGGTTCGTTCTTCGAACCCTTATGGGTTCGAGATTGAACCCAGAAGAGTTCGATATTCGAACCTTCTGGGTTTGTGGAACCCAGATCTGGGTTCCACGAACCCAGAGGGTTCGATTTGAACCCTTCTGGGTTCGAGATTCATCGAACCCAGATCGAACCCTCTGGGTTCAAGATCGAACCCAGAAGGGTTTGAGATGGGTTCGATCTCGAACCCTTCTAGGTTTGATGAATGCATTCAAAATTTTTTTTTTTTTGTTCTTGGTGGACCATTAATTTTTTTTAATGAATAGTAAAAAATTGATAATATTAATTAATAGGGGTATTTTGGTCATTTATTAAATTTGAAAAAGTTACCGTTTATTTTGACGGTCAAAGTTAACGTGAGGGGAGGTTAGTGTCAATTAATGCAAACTTTGATTTCGAGTGTAATTAGCCAAACCTTAGGGAGGTTGAGTATAATTAACTCATCTTAAATAATATGATACTAGGAATCCAATTTCCTAATAGAAAAGTGGTTTGACTTTTTAATTAAATAAATAATAATTAATTTTTATTTAATTAAATAATAAAATAAAACAAAGTAATTAGCTAATAATTAAGCTAATGCCGCCTATGCCATTCAACATGGACCAAACTTTGTTTTTCCATTTTATTAATCTCATTGGACTTCCACAATAAGTCCACATGTGAACTAGACTCATTTTTACTAAAAGAAACAAGTTCACATGCCTTTATTTAATATATTAATATAATTTCAACAGCTCATTTATATTAAATGTGCAAATTATATTCTTAATATATTAATGGAATGTTAAATACATTCCAATAGGGCCACCCAAGGGATCACACACCCATGGCCGCCCATCTTAGATACTTTAACAAGTTACCACGTGTTTTGATCGAACATAAGAACGCACCTCTCAAACCTTTTGGAAAAATTCCAAAAACAATTCTTAAGATGAATCAATTAAATGATCCGGTAGAATATAACAAGTGATCCATTAAATTCGTGTGAATTGGGGATCTTGGCGGGCTATCTAAATTTAAGCTCCAATAGACACAACTTAATCACAATCAACAAATGATTCACTTAGGTCCAATCTATTAATTTTAGTTTATTCCACTATATAACTAAAATTGAACTCTTAAATAAAGATAGAATAAGTTTAGTGTACTCACTTGTACCCCAGACAATCTTATTGGAGAAGTGTATTCTCGTAAAAAATACCGGTAATCGCCAACAAGTTACCATGTTTACTCACATGACCACATTTTGAACTTGGATATTTGGACTTGTCCAGAAGCCGTGTTTCAATAAACACTATTGAAAACTTAATGTTAAGATTTAATATCCAGAACCTCAAAATATCCATATGATGGTATTCTACTAACATTTGATAAATGTAGTCACGATGTCCATATCTATAAATGAAGTCCTCTATCGATTAACAAGTGAATATCACCAAACTATCGAGGATAGACTATGCAATATAATCGTATTCATTGATAGCTCAAATGATAACGCTTGCAACCATAAATCCACCATTTATCTCAGGATTGAGATCGACTCTCCCATTGTCTAGTGAGAATACTTTTATCCACTGACGGTTGCAGACAAAGTTTTCTTTATTGATCCTATTCAATGCACCTAGTGCACTAGATTTTTTTGTCCAAAGACACTGCACTTTGATGATTTTAGACTTATCATATCACATTTAATCCCGCTCAAATGCTAACAAAAAAATCTACAACTTTAACAAGGTAAAGGCACCCACCGTTTATCTTAAATTGTGAATGTTGTTCGAGACTAACTAAAGAATTGTGTCTACCTCATACATATCCAGATGTACGAACAATTCTTTACTTCTCATAGTTTTTTGACCTTATAATTATTTATTTTTGACAATTAATATAAATGCTATAAGATTTATTAAAACAAAAATCATTTTGTTCATATGAAAAAGATTGTCAAATATACTATTACACTCTTGTTATCGAGCATAATCCTAACAGGATCACCCCTTATAAACCCTGAGTGAGGGTTCATAAAATTCAACTCACTCAGGCGATTCAGAGCAATTCATAAGACATTCTTGACTATCTAGGCAGCACTATTCCCTATAACCGCCATTTCCAAGCAAATTCTGGCCACTGGTGTACATTGTTCACACATGATTGCGATCATCTCTCATTCGTACCGTCTACCGCCGGTATCTAATACTCAGAAAGTGTATTATTTACTGTTCAATCACTTTATACGTTCAATTTATTGCCATTGGACTAATTTGATTGTCGGAGTGTATTTGGCCAGCATCGCCCTGGTGTCCAAGTACTCTGGTCGACCTTTCAACTCTAGTTTTGCAGGTTGTAGTGTCCCAATCCTCGTCCCACCGTTTTTCTTGGTCTACAATTTGGTGCCCATCGTGGGGCACGACGATCATTGAACGAGTAGAGCTAGGGTCCTACATCTCAACGCTATAATGTCGCACGACAGTTCTAACCATGGTGCGATAAAGGCTCAATTCTAATTTCTCATCTTCTAAATGCAAGAGAACACTCAGAAGCTACAAGTTCTCGAGGAGGAGAATCAACAAGTCAGGGCGGAGAACCAAAAGCTCCAGAGCAAAGTTCATTCCCTCGTTGTCGCTCGACCATTTAGGAATTTATCAACCTCCTACGCACCACCGCTTTACCAAGTTGCTCCTTTTCCATACTACTCGACCGTCGGACCAGAGGACCAAGGTATAACTGCTAGTGACCTTGACCCTATTCATGCAGGTGGAGAGCATGGCTCCCAAGCAGCTGGTGGATCAGTCAATCTCATTACCCCACCAATGTCGAACCCACAAATTGGAGTGACAGCGACCCAAGAAGACGACCTAACGTGGGTAGCCCAGGAAGTAGAACATGTGTCGACACCTAACGCGACCAATAATGGTTCGACTCAAACGGCCGTCTTACAACAGGAGACGCCGTCAGGTCCATCACACTCTACCCCGTCGAACCCAGAAATGGTAAGCTCTAACCTTACCTTTACTAAACCTGACCTACCTCGCAGGTTCATCGAGATGGAGGCACTCATTCAGCGTATTCTTAGAATGCTGGTGATAATAAAGAAAAGTGAGGCGAAACAGCTTCGCTGATTCGCCTTTTGTCGATGTAATTGGGCTGATCGAGATGCCTAGGAAATTAAGCTTCCCGAAATGAAGCACTATAACGACACGATTGATCCGGATGACCACATAGCTCAGTATCGTCAGCGGATGTTTACAGCAGCAATCCCACGCGACCTGAGGTAGGCATGCATGTGCAAAAGCTTTGGGTCGAGTTTGGTGGGACCAGTCTTACAATGGTGCACCAACCTTCCCAATGTCTCCATCAGCTCCTTTGCCCCTTTATGTAACAGTTCGCTAGTAGCAAAAAACTAGAGAAGCAGTCAGACAACTTTTATACAATCAGTCAAAGGTGAGGAGAACGCCTACATGGCTACATAGAATGCTTTAACAAGAAGAAAGTCTCTATTCCATACTGTAACCCAACGACAACGATCTCAGCCTTCCGTAAAGGTGTGTTGCATGACTCCGACCTATATAAGGAGCTGACTAAATACCCATATAAGACGATGGAAGAAGTCCTAGCCAAGGGTTGAGCCCAGATCAAATGAGGATGAAGTAAACTACTGACCTGTTAAGCCGAGTAGAAGCGATAGTAGAGGTAGCATCAGAGTTGAGCGACACTCAAATTACAGGAGACCAGAACCCTACCTTACTTTATATCGTAGGGACGGTAGAAACATGAATGCACATCGACCCGTAGAACGACCAACAAGACCTGTCGAATGACTAAAGAAGAGGCTACCATAGTACAACTTAAACATCAAGCCAGAGGAAGTCATAGATGTTCTCAAGGGAATAGATAGCTTAGTGAGATGGCCAGTAAAGATCAAGAGTCTGCTCGACTAAAGGGATAACTCCAAATGGTGTGAGTTCTATGGCAACCATAGTCACAGGACAAAAGATTGTATCGCCCTTCGACTAGAGGTGGTTGAACTACTCAAGAGGGGATATTTCAAGGAATTCTTGATGGACAAAGGCAAGAACACCATGGCTCTACATGGAGAGGCAGCATGACAGTCGTACGACACCTCTACTAGAGCCTCCTCGACATGAGAGGACAATCAACGTTATTTTTTGAGGATCTAAAGTGAGTGGAATTACATACTCATAGGCCAAACGACACATACGAAAATCAGGGAATCTGGAGGTTCGAACGCACTGACCCATCGACCCAGCTTTAAACTGCCCCGTCAGCTTCAACAGTGATGAGCACACGGATCTACTCAACCCAAACCATGACGCCCTAGTTATATCTTTAACGGTAGCCAATTGTCTAATAAAGAGAATACTAGTCGACAATGGTAGCTCGAATAATGTTCTATTTCTTGATGCTTTGAGGGAAATACAAATCGATGAAGCCAATATCACTCGATGGTCGACTGTTTTGGTAGGCTTCAGTGGCGAACATAAAAGTACTATCGGGGAGATCACTCTAGCCGTCTACGCTGAGGGAGTCAACTTGAACACCCTGGTTCATGATACTCAATTGCCCCTCCTCTTACAATATCATCATGGGTTGACTATGGATCCATGAGATGAGGGTTATCCCCTCAACCTATCACCAAGTGTTACGTTTCCTAACCAAGTGGGGAGTCCGCAAAATTCGGGGACAACAGAAAATATCGCGTGACTGTTATCAGGACACGCTGAAAGCTAAATCAGCCGACTTATAGCAATTATAGAATTTGACCACCATTGTTGACAAGGACAGACTAGAGATGGAAGAAGTTGACGAATTGCCTGTACAACCGAATTATCCCGATCATAAGGTTAACATAGGGTCCAGACTCTCACCCGACCTTAGGGCCAAGCTCATCGCCTTTCTGTCAACACAACACGATAGCTTCGTCTGGTCATATGCAGACATAATAGATATCGACTCAGTGGTAATGGTCCAAGGCTGCAAGCAGATCCATACTACCCTTCTGTAAAGCAGAATTGATGAAAGGTCGGCCCCAATGCACCGAGGTCATCAACAAAGAAATTTAAAAGTTGATCGACATCGGGTCAGTAAGAGAGGTAAACTATCTCGACTGGTTAGCCAATGTCATGAAGAAAAAGAATGAAAAATGGCGAGTCTGCATAGGCTTCACAGACCTTAACAAAGCATGTCCCAAAGACTCCTTCCCTCTACCACACATCAAGATGATGATAGACGCCACGACCGGTCGTGACCTTTTGAGCTTTATGGATGCATTCTCAGGTTACAACCAGATCTTGATGCATCTGGACGACCAAGAAAATACTTCATTTATAACCGAATGAGGGATATTCTGTTACAAGGTAATACCCTTTGGCCTTACAAATGCATGGGTGACCTACCAACGATTGGTCAACAAGATTTTTGTCAAGATGTTAGGTCAAACAATGGAAGTCTACATCAATGATATGTTAGTCAAGTCACTCATAGCAGAACAACACCTTGACTATTTACTACAGTCGTTCGATGTTATCGACAAATACAACATGAAGCTCAATCCGACTAAGTGTTCCTTCATGGTCTATTTCGAAAAAATCATTGGTTACCTTGTAACCAAGAGAGGCATTGAGGCTAACCTTGAGCAAATCCAATCTGTGATGGGTCTACAGTATCTCAAATATGTCAAAGAAGTCCAGAAAATTACCGGTCGTCTCGCAGCTCTAAACCACTTCATTTCTAAGTGGTCCGATCGTTGTCAACCCATCTTCAACACTCTACATAAGAGCAAGACCTTTGAGTGGACTCAACCATATGAGGAAGCCTTCCAAAATATCAAACAATACTTGGCTAACTATTCGCTACTATCGAAGCCGAAAGTCGAGGTAACCTTGCTACTCTACTTAGCTGTTTCCGAGACAACCATTAGCGCCGTACTAATCAAGGAAGAAGATGGGAAGCAACTACTGATTTACTACATAAGCAAGTCTCTACTCAATGCAGAGACACGCTACAGTCAGTTGGAGAAATTAGTTATTGCACTCGTCACAGCCGCAAGAAAGCTGAGACCCTACTTTCAATGCCACACCACCAGTGTGTTGACCACTGTTTTCCTAAAGAACATTCTGCACAAGCCCGAGCTGTCTAGTCGACTAGTCAAGTGTGTCGTTGAACTTAGTAAACATGATATTAACTATCAACCTTATACAGCAATCACGTCGCAAGTATTAGCCGACTTCATCATTGACTTCACTCTTAGTATACACTAGCTAGCCAAGAAAGAGCTGTTAACTTTGTCGGATGACTCCATGGATGGCAAGTGGACACTAGTGGTCGACGGCTTCAGTAACGTCAAAGGTACTGGCCTCGGCATAGTCCTTACTTCACCAGAAGGGCACATGTTCGAGCAATCCATTCGATGCGGGTTCAAAACAACCAATAATGAAGTCGAGTATGAAGCTCTCCTAGCTGGGCTAAACCTGGCCAAGGACATGAAAATTAAGAAACTCAAAGTACAAAACGACTCCAGCTGATAGTGAGACAACTACAAGGATCCTATCAAGCCAGGGAAATGAAGATGACGTCCTACATCACACTCGTGAAGCAACTTCAAGCTTCATTTGAGTCATTCGACATCCACCAAGCACCTCTGTCGGAAAACTCTCATGCTGATGCCTTGGCAAACCTCGGATCCACACTCGACACGATCAAGGAACCATTTATCCCAATGGTCTTCATCCAATGGCTAGCCGTATGGAAACAAACGCCAGAAGAAGTCACTCCCTTCACAGTCGAATCAACATAGATGACACTCATATTCGACTATCTTACAAACGATACACTACTGTCTGACCGGAATGATGCGCGTAAGACCAAAATCAAAGCTGCTAGGTTCTCAATGGTAGATGGAAGACTTTACAAGAGATCATGCTCCGATCCTTACCTTAGATGTGTAGACTCAACCGAGGCACAACACGTACTTAAAGACCTCTATGAGGGCGATTGCGGAAACCATTTAGCTGGTAGAAGCCTAGCCAACAGAACACTCACTACTGGATATTACACGACTTTGTAAAAAGATGTGACTCATGTTAACGGTTTGTCCAAGTGTCGTACCTACCACCTGAACAATTGCATCCCATCACTTTTCCATAACCATTCGTGAAGTGGGGAATGGACACAGTAGGAAAATGCCAGTCGCATCAGGAGGGAAAGTATTCATGCTTGCTGTCACGGACTACTTCACTAAGTGGGTCGAGGCTGAATCCTATCAAAAGGTCAAAGACCAAGAGGTTATTAGCTTCATTTGGAAGAATGTGATATACCGCTACAGCATACATGAGGAGATAGTCATTAACAACGGACCTCAGTTCCTCTCATACGACTTCCAAGACTTCTGTGATAAATGGAAGATCAAGTTGAGTTACTTAAGTTCCAGATACCCCTAAGCAAATGGTCAGGCCGAGTCAACAAATGAAACCATCGTCTCTACCCTCAAAAGGAGACTCAACCGTTGCAAGGGCAAATGGGTGGATGAACTACTAGGAAAGTAATGGTCCTACCGTATGACCGCAAGAACCTCGACTGGCGAGACACTTTTATCCCTAACCTATGGATCAGAAGCCATGATACCCATTAAGGTAGACTTCCCTTCATATAAGTTCGACCATGCTACCGAAGAGCAGAACACCGAAGAGTAAAATAGGGAGCTCGACACTATTAACGAAAGAAGAGACAAGGCATCTTTTCAACTCGCGATCTACCAACAAAAGGTCACTTGACACTATAAGAAGAACCTTCACATCAAGACATTAAAGATAGGCGACTGGGTTTTGCGTCAAGTCTTCTAAGGAACCAAGAACTAGACGCTGGCAAATTCGGATCTACCTGGGAAGGACCCTACCAAATCACAAAAGTAGTCGGACAAGGGGCATACAAACTTTGTTGTATGGACGATAAGGAAATCAGCAACAGTTGGAACACAGTTCATCTCAAACTGTATCATTTCTAAACCCTTGCTTTTAATTATATCATTTCTTAAGTTTATTTTCGAATAATCTCAATTGACTTAAGCATCGGAGGGCCGTTGGTGAAACCAATAGCCAACTCTAACCTTGTCCATGCAAGTTGATGTAGCACTTAAGGAACACATCACACATCAAGCACTGTTCAAACATCAACTAGTCACTAGAATACTTCTGCCTGCTCTCAGGGTGCCAGAGGTCCCACGACCGAGTCTAGCAATAAGACCTGATCAGCGTGCTCTGGGCAGCGAGGTTGCTCTGGCAGGTTAGGTCCAGCAGATGGCTGCTGCTGCTGTTAGGATTATGCTCAACAGCAAGAGTGTAATAGTGTATTTGACAATCGATCTCATATAAATAAAAGTGATTTTTGTTTTAACAAATCTTATAACAATTATATCAATTATCAAAAGTAAATAATCACAAGGTCGAAAGACTACGAAAAACAAAAGAATTATTCATACATCTGGATATGTATGAGGTATACACAATTCTTTAGTTAGTTTCAAATAATATTTACAACTTAAGATACAAGGTTGGGCACCTTTATCTTGTTAAAGTTGTAGATTTTTTTATTATCATTTGAGCGGGATCAAATGTGATATGATGAGTCTAAAATCATCAAAGTGTCTTTGGACAAAAAAAATCTAGTGCGCTGGGTGCATTGAATAGGATCATTGTAGAAAACTTTATCTACAACCATTAATGAATAAAAGTGTTCTACTGAGACAATCGAAGAGTCTATCTCAATCCTGAGATAAATGATGGACTTATGGTTGCATGCGTTATCATTTGAGCTGTCAATGAATACAATTATATCGCATAGTCTATCCTTAATGGTTTGGTGGTATTCACATGTATATCAATAGAGGACATCATTTATAGAAATGGACATCGTGACTACATCTAGCAAATGTTAGTAGAATACCATCATATGGATGTTTTGAAGGTATTGGATATTAAATCTTAACGTTGAGTTTTCAATAGTGACTATTGAAAAATGGCTTCTGGACAAGTCAAAATATTCAAGTTCGAAAACATGGTCATATGAGTAAATATGATAACTTGGAGAGCAATAGACGGTCTATGAGCTCTGGGCGATTACTGGTATTTTTCATGAGGATATACTATCTCCACTTAGGTTGTCTAGGGTATGAATTAGTACGCTCACTCATTCTATCTTTATTTAAGAGTTCAATTTTAGTTCTTTAGTGGAATGAACTAAAATTAATGGATCGGACCTAAGTGAATCATTTGTTGATTGAGGTTGTTGATTGTGATTAAGTTGTGTCTATTGGAGCTTAAATTTAGATAGTCCGTCAAGATTCCCAATCCACAAGAACTTGAATGGATCACTAATTATATACTACCGGATCATTTATTTGATCCATCTTATAGAATTGATTTTAGAATTTATTTCAAAAAGTTTTTGAGATGTGCGTTCTTGTGTTCGATCAAGACACGCGGTAACTCATCAAAATACCTTGGATGGGCGGCTAAGGGACGTGTGACCCCTTGGGCGGCCCTAAGGGATGTTTTTAAGAACCCGTAAATATATTGATAATATAATTAGTACATTTAATATAAATGGGGCTATTGAATTATATTAAATATATTTATTTAAAGGCATGTGAACTTGTTTCTTTTTGTAAAAATGGGTCTAGTTCACATTTGAACTTTTTGTGGAGGTCCAATTAGATTAATAAAATGGAAAAACAAAGTTTGGCCCATGCCAATTAGGTTGGGCGGCATTAGCTAATTACTTTGTTTTATTTTATGGATTAATTAAATGGAAATTAATTAATTATTTAATTAAAAATAAAAATACTTTTCTACTAGGAATTAGATTCTTAGTTTCATACTATTGTTGATAGTATGATGAGAATCAAAAACCGTATTTGATAAGTGATAGACAATTGAATTTGTTTATCAAATTAAATTAGGAAATGTTTTTAATTTTAATCAAAACTTTAAAGTTGACTATTAAGTCTCTTTTAGATAAGTTTTGATAAGTCACTCAATTACAATTAAACTTCTAATTGTGATTGGATAAGGTTGAACTATAGCATGAAGAGTTTAATGGCGAAACTGGAATCCTCTCTACACAGGAAGAATTCGGCCACTACTTATAGGGAGCTAGGGGAGTTCGGCCAATCCAGAAGGTTTTTGGTTGCTTTGTTTGAGTTTTTGTAAGCTTATGATAGCCAAGAAAAAACCACACTCACTCTAAATCAAAAGTGTGAAAAGTTCGCTCGAGAGAAAAGAAAAGAAAGAACAAAGTGTTCTAGTGATTCTAAGTTTCTCATGAGGGTTTTGAGTGACTAATAAAAAAAAAATTGTTTCTCATCCTCAGGTACGCAATTCAAAGAAAGGGGGCTCACATTCCAAGGTGATCCACATTCGTGAAGGATTGGAAGATCTTGCGGTTCATAGTCGACGCAACATCAAAGTTCACGTTGGTATATTATCTTTTAATATATATATATATATATATTTAGTTAACTATGGGTTAAGATTTACTCTTCTTTTGGAAAATTTTTTAAAGTAACAATGCAAAAATTTATTTTTTGCGCCTTCAGGGCCAGTCTTTGGTGGGTGTTGGGCATCAACAACAATAGCAGCGCTTGCCGCGGGGCTCAAAGAGGAGCCTGGATATAAAGAAGTCCCATTTGGGAAAAAGGGTGGCTAGGGCCCCGCTCCTTGCCCTTTCCAAAAAAGCTAAGTCGGCTGCTTCCAATAAGAGCGATCAGGACTTACTACTGGAGGGTCCTGCTCGCGGCACTCCGTCCCCTGTTGCCGTTATTGAGGGTGCTCGCGGGAAGGGGAAGGAGGTTGACTTTAATGCCTCTGCAGGAACAGCCCATCCAGAAGGTGGTGTCTGGCCTTTCAGTTGCCACGGGCCCTGCTGTTTATCGGTCATCGAGTCGGGGCCTTGGTCCAGTTGCGTAAGAGTACCTTAAACGATCTCTGATGCTTTATGAGGAGTTCCTCACTAGGGGCCTGATCCAACGCATCGAGGAGGACGAGGGGCCAAACCTTCGTCATACGAGCTCCTATGCGTGTTTCTTTCCTTGTGTATGTATACGTTGTTTTATGGCTTAGTGACTGTTTCTCTTTGGTCAGACCGCCAGTCTCTCATATAAAATCATGCTCGAATCCGAGAACAATGATGCAGAGAGGAGGGATCTTCATGATGAGCTTCTGAAGACGAAGAATGGGGTTGCTGCTGCGGAGAACCGTGAGAAAGAGCTGGTGGCGGAACACGAGAAATTACGAACTCACGAGAAAGCCCTGGAGATGGAGCTGAAAGAATCGACTGCTGCATTAACTGAAAAGCAGGCCGAATTCAAATGGGCTCGTGGAGAAGTGGCTCGATCCTAGGGACAAGTGCAGGAGCTACAATAGGGCTTGGCCAGAGCTAATGAGAAGCTCTTCCAGAGGGAAAAGTGTTGGAAGAAGGAGAAGGTGGCAGTGATTGATGAAGGCCAGCGCGACCTTCTTTACAGTAACTGGCTTCATCATCCAAACTTGCCATTGGGCTTTCTTGATTAGTCTGTTGAGGAGCTGATTAGGGAGTTTGAGGAACTTCAAGCCACGCAAGCTATCGAAGCCCCCGATGAGGATCAGGGCGTTGAAGATGGTAATGATGGCCAAGGTTAAGATATCCTGCTTGACAAGATCTGAAGGATCTTTCCCAAAAGTGATGGTCAAACCTAAGGTCTAACATTTTGCTGGGTTCGGTAAACCTCTTTTTCCTCCTCCAAGACTTGCTGCCTTTCTGTATTTGTGAACACCCTCTTTCAGCAGGTTCTTGGTGTATTGCGATCTCCCCAACTTGTTGATGCGGCTATAGTGAGGTTACTGCCCTTCAACGACTTTCTCACCTTCATGGTTCTTTCTTTTTGACCGAGCTCGTTCCTCTGAGTCGGTATGGGCTTTAAACATATCAATCTCCCTATTCTGACTACCATATGCCACTGTAAATTCAAATTTGTTCTGAGGCAGAGGACCGATAGTAGATTCAATTTCCTAAACGCAAGCGAGCTTATCTAAACGACCCCTCAAACATAAGTGAACTTAGGATATACGTGGTTCTTTACATAGCTGATCGGTCATTTATTTTCATATATTTACGACCCCTAAACCGTATCTTTTAATTGTATTCTTAAGTATTTTTGGTGCTTTTGACGTGTTTTCCTTAAGTGTGCAAGTTTAGGGACCTAAGTGATGATTTTGTATATTTATGGGGAAAAAGTGTAAATTCAGTAACTTTGGGGAAGGGCATTTATGAAAGAATAGCAAAGTTCTGGGGCAAAACGGCAATTTCAGAAAGTTCAATCAAACTTAAGTGAAACGGTGCGTTTTGCACCAAAGGTTTTGGGTCTTAAGTTGAACGACGCCGTTTTGGACCAAAGCTTTGGTCCAAAACGACGTCGTTTTGGCTAAAGAAGAAAACAAAAAAAATGAAAAACCCAGACAGCGCCATGCACAGCCCTCCCTCGCGCGACCAGCTCCCTCGCGTTGAAGACGAACCCGCGCCCAACCAGTGAGCAGTACGAGCTCGATCGCGACCAGCCCCTCCTCGCGGTGCATAAGAAGAAGTGACCAGTGGGCAAGGCGAGGACCGAGCGCGACCTGTGCTCGCGTGGGGAGCTTGCGGTGCTGAAACTTTATGCATCCAGTGAAGGTGGCGAGGAAGACCGCGACCTGTGCTCCTCGCGGTGCTGCTCGCGTTCCAGCCGCTTCCAGCAGCCCAGTGAAGGCCGCGACCAAGCCACCGCGACCATAGGTCGCGGTGGTGGTCGCGACGAGTGAAAAAACGCAGCCCTGACGGGCTGCTATAAAATGAAAAATGCAGAAACTTGTGAGGGAGAGAGAGCTCGTGGCAGCAGTCCAGGCAGCCTTCAAGCTGCTCCAAGGGTGACTTCAACCCTCCTTGCTCCTCCCAAACACATCCCAAGTATCACAAATCATCACAACATCTCTAGATCGTGGGTGTTCATCGAAGAAGACGAAGATCGAAAGCGGAGAAGTTCAAGCCGGACCAAAGCGGAACTTCGAGTCTTAAGAGCTTCAATGGGTTGTATTTCATCTCATTTATCTTCCTTGATTGTTCATTTATGATTTTGAGTTGTTAGAACTATTGTTAGGTGATTTTCGGAACCGTGAACGGATTTGGATTTTATTGTTTATGAATATATTTTATGTGATTTATCTCATGATATTATGTGCTTAATAATAATCAATATATTTTCCATTTCCGTGATTGGAACCGTGTGACTACCTCGCATTATCCTCCATTGAATCCGTCTCGTTTTATATTAATTGTTTTAGTTAATTTAATTTAGTTTAATTATTGAAAACCAATGATTATGGGCTAAACTTGTGAGTTGGGGTTTTGATGGATCCTATTCTATGATGATTGAATGAATTGATTGTTTAATTTGTTGCGGTTGATTATTGTGTTGTTGAGTGGTTTTATTGTACTTAATGCTTTGAATGTGAAGGCCTACATTTAGATGATAAATTGGTGGTGTGTTATGTACCGAGAGGAGACGCCCACCACGTGCTCGATATAATGTCCACCACAAGTAGAATTGGATAGAGATATACTAATTTGCTTGTGTGATCACATAGGGTGTTTATTGTAACTAATGCATTTCCATGCACTTGGATATACCATCGAGAGATAGGATATTAGTGTGTGCGGAATAGGTCCGATTTACCTCGATAGGGGACATTGGATAAATTAGATGAACACGGTCATCATCATGCATAGTTAAACCTTAACAATGTGCTCTCATGAAATTCAATCGGATGGATTAGGTGAATTCAAATACCCTAACTAATCTCTCATATTGGTTGCTTGCTTTATTTTCATGTCTTTATATTTTTATCCTTTTAAACCTTTCGATTATCCAAATAGAAATAGGCTTGGTTAATTTTAGTACTCAACGCCTAAATATCCCTGTGGAGACGATAATTTACTCATCATTTTATTACTTGTGCCGACCCCGTATACTTGCGGGTACAAAAAGTCGCACCAATAGCTCCTGAAGTATAATGGCAGATTTCGTCTTACGAGCTTCTGCGCGACTCTTCGAGCACTATAGTGAACTCGAGCTATATAGGTTCCTCAGCATGATATCTTAGTTAGGACGATAAAATCAAGCTTGTTCAATAACAAGAAAATCTTTTTTTCCATTGCAGTCAAGCTTTTCCATACCACATCATGACGAGGGTGTTGAGTTCAGGCTTGTCCTGCGGTAGAACTTTAACACCAAGAGATTTCCCTTTTCCACTGCAGGCGAGTTTCTCACTGATAGGTTCAGATGAGTATGCTCAATATGGCTGTCAAACAGTTTTTTCCTTGCCTTCAACAGAATAGTTGTCATCTTCGGTGATGGAAAGTGTACTAGCAAATCATAGCGACCTGGATTCCGAGATACTTTAGGGCGACTTAGCGAGCTGTGATATTTGTCATGGCTGCTTCCTCAGCAATTTATAAATTCTTGAGAGGATAGTATTTGTATTCGAGCTTATTATTTACTTTGTAACTTTCTAATCATGATAACTCTTTGTATCTGACTTCATTGTAGTTCCTGCTCTTTCTGTGACTCTAATAATAAATACTACTTTCACTAGACGTTGCATTTGTATATGTTCTATCTTTACCAGCTCTATATGAATATGTGTGTAAAGCTTTAAGTAAAACTTAAAATGTAAATGTATGTGAAGATATAACCTGATGGGCAACTTCATGTAAGAGTCGTAGTGGATTTGTAACTCGAGGCGATCCTTCCATCGGAGACATTTCAGGGGCCTTAGTCATTTTAAAGGCTAACGGGCTAATCTCCTCTTCGGTATTTTCTGAGCTTTGTCGGCATTTTGGTGTTTAACTTCGCAAGTTGGAGAGCTGAAGAGCTTCTCATGTTGGCAAGTCTTGTCAACCTTTAGCGTGGCTCCCGGGGGAGGCCAACCACTGCAGGTGCTATCTAGGCTTGTTTGCACAGTTTCTCGGGGAGGCCGTATACCGTAAGTAGTGACTTTGTTGTGTCTAGGACTCTACGGTGGCCCAGATTCGCGAGTCTCTATTAGTACTTGGGCGGTGAGGTTTCCACCTTGAGTGTTTATATTGACCCCGCTAATTAATCGAACTTGTCAGCCCATTAGTTAATAGGTTTTTATGTCAATGTCTACAACTCTAAGTCTGATCCTCCGAGCATTACTATTGACTTCGTTGGTTAGAGAGCCCATGGGCAATCAAGTAGGCGGGTTTTCGTGTTAATGTATATACCCCAAGTTTTCAGCAGGTCAGTAGGTTTGAAAGTACGAGACTTTCTCGTAAACGAATCTATGGCGGGCTCGTAGGTTGGAAAGTAGGGGACTTTCTTGTTAACAAGCCCTTGGCGAACTCGTAGGTTGGAAAGTAGGGGGCTTTCTTGTTAACGACCTTGCGAGGAGTGCTTCTCTGTGGCCAGGGGCAGGTTTTTTTTTTTTTTTTGAATCTGCAATCTACTTATGATATTACATAGCCCCCCAAGGTCAAGCGGACAAATCTGTCGTGAGAGCTTTCATAATAAAATTTTTCTCTTTATTGATCGAGACAATTTTACAGAAGGATTTTTAGTTTTCCCTTTATCTCGTGATGGCCCGACTTCATTGGCTTCTAGGAGTTTTCAGTACTTTGGGCATGTTTGGGCCTGGTGTAATTTTACACATAACAGTGTCACCATTACCAGAGTGATGCGGCAAAAACAGAGTGTCATAATTACCCGTATGATGCAGTAATAATAGTGTCATAATTACCAGAGTAATGTGGTAATAGCAGAGTGTCACAATTTTTCCGTGTGACGCGGCAATAACAGAGTATCACAATTATCTGAGTAATGCAGCAATAACAGAACAGTAAATACGGACAATGAGCCAAAACCATTTTCACAAATTTAGATATAATCAAATCAGTAATGTTTTCGTATCCCAATATATAACATTATACAGAATAGTTAGTCCATCGATCCTAGAAAATATTTTTTATAAAAATAAACTAGTAAATGCCTGAATAGTTTTAACAAACCTTTATATTTTATATAAATCTTAAGCTTTACAAAATAAACTTTAGCTTATACAATACTAAACCTAACTAGTTCAAAAACACTTTAAATAAACTTCTTACTAAAGTAATTTTATTAAATATTTAATAAATATTATGAGGTAGAAAATAGTAACTTTATAAAATTCTGTAATTTCATAAAACAAATATAAGCATGTTATGAATGAATTTACTCACCTCGATGAGCAATATTAATACTAACTTTATAAACTCAATAATCTCTCGAACCTATACAAATTGAAAATAACAGTATTGTCATAATCCTCATCATCACAACAATTTAATTAGATTAAAAGACTTCACTTGGATTAAACTTAAGACTTGTCCAACTTCTAGCACTGACCATACTCAATTCAAAGAGTTTTAATTAATTCTATACGTCTCCAAACTTCTTGTAATTTTACATGGCCAAACTAGACATGTGCACGGTAGTATAGTAAAATTTTCAAAGCATTTCGTAGTCATTAATATATGAAAACATTCATTATTTTCTAGTTTTTCGAATTTGTCTAGCAGAGTTTATAACTGACCTCTGTCCACTTTAAAAATTAAATCTATTTTTGTACTCATCTAAACGTCACAAACTTTTACATGGTGACATAAGACATGTGAATAATACTACATAAAAATTAACAAAATTTTATGAATTGAATAACCATCCCAAAATAATTTTTGAAACCTATTGTTTTCTAGAATAAAAGGAAATTCCAACATACCATAATATGATTCGAGAATACATAAAAAATCCAAATAACTAACTACGACCACTGGAAATTTTAAAAGATTGAACATTTATACAATGTTCATTTTGATTGAGCATATAATAAATATATTACAATAAAATAACACCAAATCCTTATTAAAGTATTCAAGTGCTAATATTAGATCCACCCATAACACTAACTTAAATCGTAATTGTGTGTGATTACTTACAAAAATAAACAAAATTTTAATATGTAATATAAGCACTCAAGTCCTAATATATTTTGCACTTTCACTTATAGTAAAGTGGTTAGTGAACCTCCCTCCCATTTTAGTGGCGAGGGTTCAATTCCCACCATGCACATTTATCAGCATGTGTAGGTAGTTTTTTTCCTTTATTGTGGGAATAGATGTCTCCCATTATGGGAGTAGATATCCGAGCTGCGATTTAGTGATTAATCTCGGCAGGTCCCGACAGTTACTTATGTTGTAATTGTACCCCCTTCAAAAAAAAAAAGTCCTAATATATTTTGATGGCCAAACAGTATAAGTACCTCTAGCATCTTCAAGTGATCGTAAATTACTAGTGAGACAAATCAAAGGAACCTTGCTTACCAATATCTTATTCACAATAACTCTCCAATGATCAGGACCAAGAATAATGTGATGAACTAATGCTTGTAGATTAGTGCATTCAATTTCAGTTTTCGTCACTACCAATCCAATGCAATAACTTGTATTTTTTACCCTTTTGACATGAAGTATCCAATTCACTTCTGGCAATCCCAGTCAATGACTAACATAAATAGAAAAAAAAAACAACGTATTAAAATAAAATATATATTGTTTTACCTACAACTTTAATTAATACTTTGTGAATAAAAAAATTTACATTTGAAGAAGATTTAACAAATTCGCACTTGATTACTTCCTTATTGATTTGAAGCACTTGAATACTATGGCTACCAAAATAATAAATATAATTTTGAGCTAGTTATAAAATTGGCTCAATATCATATAAGGAATATTGCAACAAAACAGTAATATAAAAAACATGGCTATCGAACAATAAGAAAAAGTCAAAGCATGAAAAAAATATTGTTTCCTATTATTTACCTAATGCAAACTAGAAAACTATAATCTTCCTTCAATTATCGATCTATCATTGGTCTGAAATTGAAATGTACTTAATATGAAATTAAAATATCATTATATATAAATTAAAGTACCTGCATACTCAAGACGACAATTTTCAATTCAGTAATTAGTTGCCTAAGATCTTTCTCATTTTCTTAAAGTTGCATTGTACTTTGTTTACCAATCACAGCCCGCCTATACTTTTGTTGGTATTACACCAAAATTGAGTCCTCGAGCTTGACCTCGATGCTCCTTTTCTAAAACTTGAGCTATAGCATTGTACTTTGTTTATCAATTTTGAGTTTTATTTAGGTCAGACAACTAAAAGTTGGAATATTATTAAAACTCCCCTCTAGTTTGGTACATTAGTTAAAATCCCTCACAATTTCAATTATGGCCAAAATCTCCCCTAATAATTTCATTTTATAGTCAATTTTAATTACCAAAATACCCTGGACCGTTAACTTTTATGTTAGAGATATTATTAAAATCCTCCTCTAGTTTAGTGTATTAGTCAAAATCTCCCTAGTTCCATTTGTGGCCAAAATCACCCCCTAATTTTATTTTATAGTTAATTTTTCCCATGCCATCAGTTTTAATTACCAAAATATTCTTGACCGTTATTTTTTTTATTAAAACTTTTAGGGCACTAAAGGTATAATGGTAAATGACTATAAATATTAAATTAAAATATTTTAATTTATAATATCGATGAATCTCTATGATGAACGATAGAGATAAAATATAAAAAAATTAAAAAATTAAAAATAAAAAGATAATTTCCATAGATGGATGGTGGAGATCATAAACACATTTTTTTAAAAAAAATAAATAAAAATTAAAAGAAATTAAGAAATAAATAAAAAAATTTAAATTTTTTTTAAAAAAAAAGATGGACCTCCATCGTCCATCTCCATAGATTTTAAATTTTTATTAATTTCTTAATTTTTTTTATTTTTATGTATTTTTAGAAAAGAACATTATTTTGTTTATGATCTCCACCGTTAATCTCCATAAAACAATAAAAAAATGACTAAAAATTAAATAATTAAATGGATATCCACTGTCTATCAAGATTGATCGATGGTGGGGGAAAATTTTCTTTAAAAGAAAGTTTTTTCTTAAAAAAGATAAATTTAAAAAAAGAAAAAAAAAATCGTGAGATAGAGATCCAATCAGATCCAATGCCAGATTGGATCTCAATCACCAAAAACAAAAATAAATAAACACCACTAATGGAATCACTGGATCCAACGACCGCCATCGCCAGAAGTGATGGACTTCCTCCATCATCCAGCGGAGGTCCAGTCTCCATTACTAGATCCAACAATAGAGACCTGATTTTCAATTTTTTTTTTTTTTTTGGCTCTTGGTGGATGGAGATCTAACTCCCATCAAGATTTTTTATTTTATTTTTTTTAATTGTTATTTTTCTAAAAACAAATTTAAATATTTTTCAATATGATACTCATCATCCATCAAAATTGATGAATGGTGAACATTCATTAAATTTTTTTTAAAAAAAAATTGAGAGAAAACAAATAAAAAAATTTGTTTTTATTTTTAAAAATATATATTTTTAAATAAATCTTAATCGTTTATCATCTCAAATATGGATTGATGAAATTCATTTTTAAATTTTTATTTAATAAAATAATTTTAAAAAGCTTGAAAAGATAAAAATGCCCTCATCCATGTTAAGTTTGACAAAATTTGACTAACAGCAGGAGAAATCTTTGTCAATAAACTAAAAGGTTGTTTCTAATTATAGAAGAGTAAACCTTGGAGAATCTAAGTGTCATTTACTCTTATAAAATTTAAAAAAGAGGCATGCTAGAAGTTGCCTAAGGCGACTGCTACTAACAGTCGCTCTATTGTGGAGCAACACATGTCTTCACACTTTTTTTTTTTTTTTCAAATTTTTTATCTAGTTTCATTTAATCCTAATATTTATATTTTTTAGGTTTTATAACCAATATATTATTATAAATATATTAATTTTAATCCATATGATTAAAATTTTAATAGTGAAACGTAAATAAAATTTACAATTAATTGTTTTGCCCTAATAATGACATATTAATGTTAAAAGACTAATTTGCCCTCCTGCTTATAATACATAATTAACTATGTTTGTTCCTAGTAATTGACTTTTTTTTTAAATATGTCTAACTAAATAATATAAAAATTATAAAATAATATAAAATATAAATAATATATATATATATATATATATTAAATATTATTACCAGAAGAAGGGAAGAAGAAGAAGATAGCTTTCTCCATGGAGGCCACCTAATTTTTTTCAATTTTTTGTTGCTTTTTTAATTTTATAAAATAATAAATATGAAAATAATTTTGATACAAATTTTTATAACAAATTACACATAATCTACTTAAAGTTTGTCCTTTCACTTTCATATATAACTTTATAGTCAATTCACAAAAGTCATAGCTATTGGTAAACTTCAGTTAGTTTTAACGGTTAACTTCTAAAATTACATGTAAAGACCAAAATACCCTATTTTAATGTCAAATGCATATAATTTCAATTTTGTCCAAGGAAAAGGGCAATAATAATAATAATAATTTTTTTTAACAAAATAAAAAGTAAATGGATCTCTATCGTTCATAAGTATGGAGATCCTACCATCGATGAGCATGACCATGGAGATTAAAAAAAATTAAAATTTTTTTAAAAAGAAGTTGGTAGAGATTGTATCTGGGTGTTATTTGTTAATAAATCAAAAGGTTACTTATAATTGTAGAAAAGCAAATTTCGAAGGATCAAGATGTTATTTATTTGGAAATTATCATTTTAGTCCCTTAACTTTTAGGAAATTATCAATTTTTTAAAACAGTTATAATTAATGGTATCCTTAGACCCTAACTTTTAGGAAATATATCAATTTGATCCCTCTGACTAAATTTCTGCCAGTCAAATTTAACAAAATTAGTAAAAAGACTGTTTTGCCCTTGACTCTATTTAAATGAGTTAAAATTATAATTTTAACCTCAAAATTTTAAAAAGATTATTAATAATTAGAAGGGTAATATGGTCATTTTATTTTTAATATTTAAAAAATAAAATTTAAAATATATTTTTTAATAGATCTCCACCGTCCATCAAGATACTTGATGGACGGTGAAGATTATATTAAAAAATTTTTAAAAAATAAAAATGAAAATTAAATATTTTTTTCAATTTTTTTTTATAAAAAAATTGAAATTCACCAACTAAAAAAAATCAAAGTTTGAAGGTGGATGAATCCAGATTTGAGTTCGTTTAGGTTCAACAAACCCAGACACTGGGTTCGTTGCAAATCCAACGAACCTAGTTTTCTGGGTTCGTTGATCCTCATCGAACCCAGAAAACTGGGTTTGTTGTTGTTCAACGAACCCAATTTTCTGGTTCGTTCATCTTCAAACTTTGAATGTTTTTTTTATTGGTTTTGATCTCCACCATTTCGAATTTCAATTTTTTTTAAAAAGAATTTGCAAAAATATTTAATTTTCACTTTTATTTTTTAAAAAAATTTCAATATAATCTTCACCGTCTATCAAGATGGAGATCCATTGAAATTGTTTTTTAAATTTTTAGCTTTTTAAATTTAATTTAATTTAAATTTTTAATTAGGGGTAGGTCTGTCATTTCATTAAAAAAATTACTGTTGACTAATTGATAGGTTTAAAGATAAAAAATACCCTTGGAACTGTTAAGTTTCACTAACGGTTGATTTACAAAAGGACCAAATTAATATGTTTCCTAAAAGTTAGGGTCCAAAGATGCCATTAACCATAACTGCTTTAAAAAATTGATAATTCCCTAAAAGTTAGGGACCAAAAGGATAATCCCCTTATTTTTTTTTATAAAATTTGAAAAAAAATAATTAATGAGGAGACACTGTGCTGCAGCTGTCGGCTTAGATAATAATAATAATAAATGGATATAATCATTTTGACCCTCTAGTTTGAAGTATTCTCCATTTTACACCCTCTAGTTTTAATTTCTATCTTTTACCCCTTCCGTTAACATCTGTTAACATTTAAATTAAAAAGACTATTTTACCCTCAAATTTTTTAAATAATAATTAATTATAAAAAATATAAATTTTTTTTAAAAAATGAATCCCAATTGAATCAAAAATAAAAACATTTAAAAAAAATGATAAAAATCTCAAAACAATTAATTTTTTTGAATTTTTTTTTTAAATTAATCCATCATCATTCATCACCAAAAAAATAAAAATAAAGCAGAAAAAAAAAATTCATCTCTCTTTTTTCCATCACCACTACCACCACCACCATCCATTTTCAACACCAAACATAAAAATATTTTTTCATTTAAATAATTAATAAAAATAAATAAACAAATTATTTAAATAATTAAAAAAGAAAAAAATGTTAAGAATATAGTAGTGGACTGGAGATTTAAAACAATTTGAAAATAAAAAGATAGTTAGATCCAGAAAAAAATAATAATATATATATAAAATTAAAAAAATAAATTCAAAATCAACCTTATTTTTGATCCATCATCATCCAAAAAAAAATATACAAAAAAAAATAATAAATAATATTGAAAACAAAACATATAATCACACTATTTTTTTTCCAACATCATCATCAACACTAAATCCAAACCCAAACACCTTCTGTTTTTAACTATTTTTTCTTCTCTTTCTCCTTAACTACACTAACACAACCCTCTTCGTAACCCACAAACACACTACCATATCGTCCCAACAGAGAGAGAGCCAAAAAGAAGGGAAACTCATAGAGAATTTGTTAGAGAGAGGAGACAAGGAGAAGTGAGAAAAAATAATGGAGAGAAGAGAGAGAGAATAGTGATGAAGAAGAGAAGAGAGAGAATAGTAACGAAGAAAAGAAGAGAGATGGTAGGTGGGATAAGAAAAAATAATGGAGGAGAAGAAAGAGAGAAAAAGAAGAGTGAGTAAAAAAAGAAGAGAGAGAAAGTGGGTGGGTGGTAGGGAAGGGAGAAAAAAATTAATTTTTTTATTTGATTTGATTTTTTAATTATTTTAAATGATTTGTTTTAATTTAAAATTATTTATTTTCTCTTTTTATTAAAATTACTATTATACCCTTAACAATTTAATGGTAAACTGTTAATTTTTAAATGGAATCTAATAGTATGGGATATTTTAGAAATTTTAGAAAACTAAAGGGGGTAAACAGAAAACAAATAAAATTAGAAAGTGAAAAATGGATATCCTTCAAATTAGAGGGGATAATAATAAATTGAAGAGCAGGAGCTGTTGAAGTCCACTTAATTCCTGCCTATAATTCTACGTATAAAGACCCGTCACCTCCATCTTTTGAAGTCCATAAAAACAAAATGGTGAGAACAGAAGAAGATATGCAGTTTCTAGGGTTTTTTGGCACCATTAAAGAGTCCTTCAAAATCGTATTTTCACGGAAAAAAATCTTCACCCACATCACTCTAACCTTAATCCTCCCTCTCGCATTGATCTACCTAGCCAACGTAGAGATTTCAGACCTTTTCTCCTCCAACATCCTCAACAACCAAGTCCACTCCTCCAAACGACACCATCGAATATCCACCCACTGGGCCCTCCTCTCGCTCTTCAAAACCCTTTACTTTATTTTCTTCTTGATCCTCTACCTCCTCTCTACTGCCGCCGTTGTCTACACCATCGCTTGCATCTGTACAGACAAACAAACCCCCTTCAAGAGGGTCATGAGCGTCGTCCCCAAAGTCTGGAAGCGTCTTCTCGTCACTTTTCTCTGGAGTTTCTTCATTGTTTTTGTCTACAACGTCGTTGCAATCGGGATTCTGGTATTGTGGGTTGCTTTTCTTCTAGGTTCTGTGGTCGGAATCGTGCTCGGTGTAGGGATTCTCGTGTTATACTTGGTGGGGTTAGTGTATATAAGCATAGTGTGGCAATTGGCGAGCGTTGTGTCGGTTTTGGAAGAAAAGTACGGGCTCAAAGCCATGAAAAAGAGCAGGATCTTGATTAAGGGGAAGATGGGAGTTACAGTGGCCATGTTTGTTCTCTTCGGGCTCTGTTTTGCTGGAATTGAAATAGTTTTCGAAAAGTTGGTGGTGTTTGAATGGTCAACCAAATTGGCAATTTCGATCCCAATCGGAATCCTATGCTTGGTTTTGCTGATGGTGGTGATTCTGTTCGACCTTGTTGTTGAGACTATTATCTACTTCATTTGCAAGTCGTATCACCATGAAAGCATAGACAAGTCTTCCTTATCTCATCATCTTGAGGAATATCATGGGTCCAAACATGTACAATTGGAGCGATCAACGGTTTAGATTTTTTTTAGCATATGCTTGTTTATTGTTTAGGGTGTAAAAAATTTAAAATTGATAAATGTTATTGCTTTTACTTTATGTTATATATTTTATAAAGTCTTATTCATTCTTGTATGGCACTTAAACCAAAACGTATCTACGCGGATGTGACTTGACAAATTATTTTTTTTTAAGTTTATAATAATAATAATAATAATAATAATAATAATAATAAAAAGCTTTTCTATATGTTATTTAAAGGAATTATCTCTAATCATCACTTAATATGGTTTGTGGTAAAGAATGCTCATTCACTTTAAAAATATCTCAAAAAAAAAAAATGAAAGAAAAGGAGTTATCTCTAGAGATGGGTTTATGAGTTTAGAAGTTTCTTAGTTCTTACTTTGGTATACTTGATGACTACAAGATGTCAGCATTATACCTGACAAATTAAGTCAACATAAATAGACCATCACTACAATTAAAGAAAGCATAAAAATAATAAAGTATGAAATTATGGAGAATGAAATTACTCATTCTTTGACACAGTCTCATCATTATCTCTTGAAGATGGAGTACAAGTAGCTCAGTCAACTTATGAAATAATCTAAAGATACAAATATTGTAATAAGATATTTAGTTTATAAGAAATCAATCCTCTGCATAAGCTAATTAAGTACAAGCAAGTGGTGCCAAATGCTTCAAGATCTTCCCAAAACTACAGAATGTAATTATGGGGGCAAACCAAGTTTTTTGGCTTCACATAACACTATCAAACATAAAACATTATAACTGGTACATTCACACACAAAAAAATTCCTCTGTTAATTAAAACGTATTGTACCAAATTATATCCCGTAAGTGTACAAATCTATATGTGAGTATAGTTCTGGTAAGTACAGAATTGATCCCACATAAATTGACAATTTAACTATTAATCTAATTCTAATTTAGTAAAGAGTTGATTTGACTTCAAAATTCTACTACTTCCTTCATCCTCCAAACATACAAGTTCAACAAAGAAGAAAATCTATTGTTGAATCCCCATTGTAAAAATGAAGGTTGTGATTAACAAATCCTCACTGGTAATACACATGAAACATATATAGTCAATACTTTAGATTTTTACTCTCATTTTTCTTCACATGGCAGACAAGCTAAGTTTTATGCAAAAGCTAATTAAAATATTAGGCACAACTATTTTTAAGTATAGTAGAACAACTAAATCCAGTTTATTCTGGATCATAACGAAGGATATAAACCCGGTGGGAGTCTAAGATCCCCTTCTTTATCTATTATGTAAAGGCTAAATGCATGGAAAAATGAATGTAAGTACAAAGGACCAAATAAATTAGATTTTGCTTAAGGGGAAATACCACTATTTTGTGTAGATTTTTCACTATCTACTATATGGTATCATTTTCCATTGACAACATGACTTTTATATGATGTTACTTGCATTGTTGGTCCAATTGCAAGCTATTTTAAGGTGTTTGAAATATTTAACCTATTTGCTTCAGTAATGATCTATTTAAATATATTAGGGGAAGTTCATCAAGGTTTTTGAAAAAAACTAAATTGAAATACCATCATAAAAAAGGTTGTAAACCAACCTTAGGTTTGAACCATGCTGAGAAAGTGGATGCATTCTTCTTTTGTACTAAAGTGGGTTTGTTTACAAAACTTGACTCTAAATATTGAAACTCTTCAAGGTGCATGCTAATAGTGTAAGAAGTGAAAAACTGAAATATGAAGAAAATTGAACAAGGTGTTTGATAGAAACACTTAAGCGTTCGATCAAATACTTAGAGTGAAATCTAGCTGCTAAGCTAATCAGGAAGCTTTGCAGTGTTCATCATTGGAGGTTTTTATGAGAGCGTTTAGATGAATCTAGAGGAAAGTTAGTTGCTAAATTCATTGATTAGTTAGCTGGTACAACTAGCTTGTTTATAAACAAATCCAGAATTCATCTCAGTTGTTGATCTCTAATAAACTCTAACAAACTTAGCTCACAACTGTCTAATTATAACTGACTTTCCAGAAAATAATAATTGCCTCTTAATGTTAATAACATGTGTGACACCACACTCATAACTCACTAACTATTGGTTGCAGTTTGACCAGTTGACGGATGATGATTTGATGAACTATGAGTTGCAATTGATGGCTGATCATGATGACCACCTTATCATATTCAGCTACTATTTTGATTGTGTTGGATCATCACAATGCTGAACTCGAGCCAAACTGCATTACATAGTAGGTGATATAGAGTCGTGTGAATGCTTGATCTGCTTGCTGGTGATGTCAATTGTTGATGAAGAATCAGCTCCAGATTTAGCATTCTTAGTTGAGGCAGTTATAGCTGTAGTAGCTGTTGTAGTATTCCTCACAACCCCCTTTAAGCTGTACTGTGGGGAATAGACAGTAGTCAGTTTGGAACATAGAGTCCATAAACGATTCGTAGTGAGGTTTAGTAAGGACATCAGCAATCTGATCAGCAGTTGGTATATAACGAACCTCAAGATGACCCAACTGCAATCTTGTCCCTAACAAAGTGAACATCTACTTCAATATGCTTTGTTTGGGCTTGGAAAACTGAATTCAAGGCTAAAAATTTAGCACTAGTGTTGTCACACCAAACAATAGGACAACATAGTAGGGAGAAACCAATTTCAGCAAGCAAGGAACCACTGTGGAAGCTGAAGCAAGAGATCGATACTCAGCTTTAATGCTGGACCGAGCAACAATAGTTTGCCTTTTGGAGCTCCAAGTGATGAGATTACTTCCAAGAAACACACAACACCCACTTGTAGATTTTCTATCATCAATGAAACTGGCCCAATCTGCATCACAAAAGACTTGAAGCTTGATTGCAGAAGAAGGTCTGAAAACAAGGCTATATGAAGCTATCCCTTTCAGGTATCTCAAAACCTTTTGCAAGCCTGCCAATGCACATCTGTTGGAAACACAAAGAATTGACTAATTTTGTTGACAATGAAGCTTATGTCAGACCTAGTATGTGTCAAATGTTAGAGAACTCCAATGTTGCTTCGATAGAGTGTAGGGTTTGAGAATTTACTGCTAATGTAGAGAGACAACTTGGATCCAGCAGAGATTGGAGTAGGATAGGGCTAGCTGGTAGTCATGCTTGTCTTGATAAGAAGATCATTGATATATTTCATTTGAGTGAGCAACAATCCATCAACATTTTTATAAGCCGTAATGCTTAGAAAGTTGACAGAACCCAAAGTTTTGACTGCAAAACAAGAGTTCAAATCCTTGATTACTTGATGAATGAGCTATGAGTCATACTATAATCAATATATCATTAACATACTCCAACAAGAGGATGATTTTGGAACCAATAGTCTTGAAGAACGAGGAGACATCTGATTTAGAGTTACTGAACCCCCACTGCAGGAGAGCAACTTTTAACTTAGAAAACCAAGCCCATGGTGCTTGTTTGAGACCATAAAGTGCCTTCTCCAGCTTATAAACATGGGAAGGGAACTTGAAGCTTTCAAACCTCTCAGGCTACTGTATAAACACTTAGTCTTAGAGCTCACCATCAAGAAAGCTTGTTGATATCAACTTGTTGGATGTCCCAACTAAAATGGACAGCAAAAGTAAAGATATCTCTGATTGTTGAGGCTTTAACAACATGGTTGTATATATGAAAATAGTCCAAGCCAGGAGTTTGATGGAATCCCTTAGCCACAAGCCTTGCCTTGCACTTAAGCACAGTCCCATCTGGTTTGAAATTTGTCCTATAAACCCATTTGCAACTAACCACATTCATTGAAAGAGATGAATGAACTAATGTCCAAGTTCTATTGTAAAGTGGAGCAGTGTACTCTTCAAGCATTGCTTGAGTCCACTTAAGATTTACTAGAGCTTTTGTAATTGTTTTTGGTTCAGCTGTGGAGGGTGCAGTATGAACTGAAGTATATGCCTTTGGCTTAACCACACCTGATTTGGACCTTTTTTTGCATAGGGTGAACTAAATCGATTGGTTTCTATGAGGTCTGTAGGAGTAAATTGGAAGGTTAAAAAATAATGTTTCAAAAACATGAAGAATATGTGTTAGTTTCAGGACTTACTGGTGCCTGCAGAATAGGTACTGAGGTAGTAGAAGTTCTTCTAGGAACACTAGGAGAAGTAACAGAGGAAGATATGGGAAAAAAGACTGAAAGAGGTAAGCTTGGAGTAGTGTTTTGCTGTGAATGTGGGTTAGGAAATAAAAAAGCAAAAGGAAATTCCAACTCACGTCAACATATCTTCAAGCTCTTCTTCAACTCAACAAATCGACCCAACTTGCTTGTACAACAAGAACCTGCCATGGATTTTCAGTCGCTTGCAAAGACTCTAATTAAACTTCAATCTTCCTCTGAAACTTGACAAGTAAAACTATGTCAATTGGAAGTCTCAAGTGATAACCGTAATCAGAGCTTTAGAGCTCGAAGCTACATCACTAGCTCATGGTCTCCTCCACAGCAATACACAAAGATTTTGGGAGACAGTGGAGTTGTCAAAGCTGTTCAAGTTAATTTTATTTACAAGTTTTGGAAAAGAGCTGACCAACTCTTGCTGTGCTGGTTGAGATCCACCATAAGTGGAGGAGTTCTTGGTTAGGTAAACAAAAATAAAACCTCTCTTGAAGCTTGGGAGATACTAGAGAAACTTTATGCTCAACAATCAATGGTTAGAGTATTACAACTCAAGCAACAACCGCAAACTATCAAGAAATGCTCTGATACCATGTAAAGAGTAAAAAACTGTAATATGAAGAAGATTGAACAAGGTGTTTGATAGAAACACTCAAGTGCTCGATCAAATGCTTGAAGTGAAATCTGCTAAGCTAATCAGGAAGTTTGCAGTGTTCATCAATAAAGGCTTTTATGAGAGAGGTTAGATGAATCTAGAGGAAACTTAACTGCTAAATTCATTGATTAGTTAGCTGGTACAACTAACTTGATTATATATAAAACCAAAATTCTTCTCAGCTGTTGATCTCTAACAAAGTCTAACAAACTTAACTCACCGCTGTCCAATTATAACTAACTTTCCAGACAATAATAACTGCCTCTTAATGTTAATAACATATGTGACACCACACTTATAACTGACTAACTATTGGTTGCAGATTGATCAGCTGACAACTGATGATCTGATGAACAATGAGCTGCAGCTGATGGTTGATCATGATGGCCACCTTATCATATTCAGCTGCTCTCTTGATTATGCTGGATCATCACAATGCTGAACTCAAGCCAAGCTGCATTGCATAGAGTTGTGTGAATGCTTGATCTAATTGCTGGTAATGTCAATTTCTGATGAAGATCCAGCTCCAGATTTAGCATTACAAATTGGAAGTTAATAATAAAATATTCTGTGGGTATCTTTATTTGCTTAGCTAGATCTGATCTAATTATGGTTTGAACCACACTATTATTTATAGTCGTATATAGTTGTTATTATACTAGTAAGTGTAAATACATATTTGATATTCCTTTCTTAAATACACATGACGGGAAGATTGTGCAAAAGTGTGGATTTTTTATTTTTATTTAAATACACATCACAAACCTGATTGGACCACTCTTTTTGTATAAATTTTTTTATTGTATTTAAGGCGGTGAAATTCCTCTATATATACAACTCCTCTCTTTTGTCTGTAGAATATATCAGAGTGAAATACAAAAGGTTCTCTCTCTCCTCCTTAGCTAATTTTCTCTTTCTTGTGTGTATTTGCTTTCTTCATTTCTTTATTCTTTTTATTACTTTTCTGCTGAAATTATTAGTTTTAGGGATATTATCATTCTCCTCCCTATAGTTTAATATATTAGTCACAATTCTTCCTCTAGTTTCATTTCTCTCCAAAATCCCCCTTCTATTAAGTTCTGTTAGGTTTTTAAATAAAATGACCATTGTACCCTTAAAATATTTATAATTTAATTAAAAAATGTTACCAGCCATTAAACTAAAAAAAATTAAAAAAATTCAAATCTAATTTATCTCTACTGTCCATCTTTAAAGATGGATGGACCAAATTTAAAAAATTATATACAAAATATTAAACAAATCTTAAAAATCTTAAAATTTCATAATACAATTTTTTTTATAAAAAAAAAGTCTATAATTTTTTTAAAAAATTTTAATAAAATAATATATTTGGTGCTTAGCACCAGATCCACAGATCTCTCTCTAGATCTCCAGATCTAGAGATGGATCTGTAACAAAACTAAAATAAAAGGTGAAAAAAAAATTATACAGATCTAGGGGTGGGGGGAGAGGAGGCCGGAGCCTTATCAGTTTTAGCAGCTCCTACTTTACACTACCATGCCACCGTTTCCAAAATCTAACCACAACATCCAGTCATCTCAAATAAACATTCAACCACAAACAAACATCCAGCCAAACACAATAATAAACAAATAGTAAAAAGGAAGAGAGAAAAATAAGTTATTAAACAAAGAGTTTTGTTAGAGATTGAGAGAAAGTGGAAGAAGAGAAGAAAAAAAAAACAGAGAGACAGGGAGAGAGAGCGAAATAGAGGAAGAAGAAAAGAAAAAAAACTGAGAAAAAAGAGTGAGAGAAACGTTAAAAAGTGGGAGAAGAAAGAGAAAAAAAGAAGTGAGATAGATGAGACTGTGAGATAGTGGGAGAAGAAAAAGAAAAAAAAAAGTAAGATTGATGGGATTGGGAGAGGGTAAATTTTTTTTATTTTAATTTTAAATATTAAATAAAATTTTATTTCATTTAAAAATATTTATTTTCTTTATTCATGTTTATTTAATAATTTACCCTCACTTATTTAACAGTCAACATACTTTTTTTAACGGAATCATAACGGTAGGGGGTATTTTGTCTATTTTATCAAACTAGAGGGGAGATTTGGGAGAAAAATGAAACTAGAGGGGAGATTTTGACTAATACCTTAAACTACAGGGGGGAGAATGATAATATCCTTCAGTTTTATTATCATTTACTTTTGATTTTGATTTATTTTACAACACATTACCAGCACGATTACCATAAATTGCTACTCTGTTGGATCTTTCACATTAAAAAAATAAGTCTAGTTTTATTTATATTATAATATTAAAACCTGAAAATTATAAAATAAAAAGAAAAGCTAGAAGCTCTAAATATTAGAAATTTCAATCCGTAAGAACCTGAGATTCTGAATCTAACGATATTAATGTAATTTATTACTTATTTAATCCTATAAGAACCTGAGTTCTGAATCTTGATATATTGATTTTAATTTACTGTTCATATATTTTATTTACTGTTTATGCATATTTATTGATATACATCTAAGTTGGATATGCCGACATCATTTACTGTTTATACATATTTATTTATTGTTATGCATATTAAGTTGGTTATGCCGACGATATTTATTATTTATACATATTTATTTAATGTTATGCATATCAAGTTGGCTATGCCGACATAATTTATTATTTATGCAATTTATTTACTATTGTGCATCTTAAGTTGGCTATACAGACATTATTTACTATTTATGCATTTTTATCTATTATTATGAATTTTATTGCTTTTAATTTTAATTAAATTTTGCATATATTTTTTTGAAATATATTTGGTAGAAATTTAAATTTTCTTACATCAAACCAGAAGTTATGATTCAAAATGTAATTTGTAGAACGGAAGTTCCGGTTCCATTTGTAATTTTCAGACTAGAAGTTCTGATTCACTTTTGATTATATATGTGATTTTCGGTTCAGTAGTTCTAGTTCACTTTTGATTCTATATGTGATTTTTTTTTTAGATCCAGAAGATCTAAACATGATAAAACTTACGTATTAAAATTTGATGTACTTTAATTTTCTGGAGACAATTACATATTGTGGATCATTGATGCTGAATTATATCTAAAATCATAAAACCCAATATATTACTATCACAAAACTAGAAGTTTTGTGGCATGAATTAAAGACAGATATCATCACGAGAAAGAAGGGGCTATTCCTACTGCCCGACTAATTCCGTAACATTTCCAAGAGTGAATGCTAATACATACAGAAACTTTGAACATGGTCATAGTCGTGGTCGTGGGCATGGCTATAGTGATTATTAATTCTCAAATCACCATAATACCAAAGACATTTCCTAGAAGTGGAATGTTTGTAAAGTCAACAAGACAAGGGCAAAAGTTTACAGAATAAACTCGTAAAATAATAAAAATGTTTGTTTTAAATGTGTAGCGAAATGATATTGGAGTGTACTTGTTGTACACCCAAATACTTGATAGAGATTTATTAAGTTTTTACTTAATAAATATTTCTTCTATCTTTATATACTTTTGCTTTATATTGATCTAATATATTTTATTTTTTATTTGTTATCTAACATAATTTTTCTTTAATAAAAAAAATATGAATCTAAATAATAAAATGTCTGTTACTGATAAATAAGACGGAGATATATGTCTTGCTGATAGTGCAATGACACATACAATCCTACAGAATCAGAAATATTTTCGGAGTGTGACTTTGCTCAAAACAAAGATTAATACTATATTAGGTACAACATATCTGATTGAAGGCTCTGGAAGAGCCACAATATTTTTACCAAATGATACTAAATTATATATCAATAATGCTTTATATTCAAGCAGATCCAGAAGAAATCTGTTTAGTTTCAAAGATATACGGCATAATGAATATCATATTGAAACTATAAATGAAAAGAATGTTGAATATCTATGTATTACTTCCAATGATTCGGGCTAGAAGCTCATTGTAGGGAAGCTGCGTGTTTTCTCATCCGAATTATATTATACGGTTATAAAAAATATAGAGATTTATATAGTTATGAACCAAAAGTTCTCAGATCCTAAAATATATATGCTTTGGCACGACCATCTAGGTCACCAAGAATCTGCGATGATGCATAGAATCATTGAAAATTCTCACGGACATTCATTAAAGAACCAGAAGATTTAGTTGTTACGGGAGAATATATGTACTGCATGTTCACAAGGGAAGTTAGTAACCAGACCATCTTATTCTAAAATTGGTTTTGAATCCCCATAATTCTTACAAAGAATTCAAGGGGATATATGCGGACCTATTCATCCACCAAGTGGACCATTCTGCTATTTTATGATTTTAATTGATGCATATGCAAGATGGTCATATATTTGTTTATTATCTACTCATAATGTTGCTTTTTCCATATTACTTGCACATATTATTAGGCTTCGAGCACATTTTCCTGATTATCCGATAAAATCAATACGCATTGATAATGCTGGTGAGTTTACATCCAAAACTTTTTATGAGTATTACAAAGCAGTTGGGATTTATGTTGAACATCCAGTTCCATATGTGCACACCCAGAACGGATTAGCAGAATCATTTATCAAACGTCTCCAGGTAATTGTGAGAACTTTATTGTTAAAAACACAATTACCAAGTTCTTTATGGAGACATGTTGTTTTACATGCTACATTAATTCGTCTCCGACCTACTACTTATCGCCATTATTCACTATTACAACTTGTGTTTGGTCATCAACCTAATATATCTTATTTACGTACTTTTGGTTGCGTTGTATATGTCCCAATTGCTCATACTCAAAGCACTAAAATGGGTCCCCGAAGACGTTTAGGGATATATGTTGGTTTTGATTCACCTTCAATTATTAGATATTTGGAACCTTTGACTGATGATATTTTTACTGTACGATTTGTAGATTGTCATTTTAATGAGACAGATTTTTCATCTCTAGGGGAAATAAAAACTTCTCCTGAAGAGAAGTGAGAATTTTCTTGGAAAGTTCCAAGTTTGATTTATTTAGATTTGTACACATCTCAGTATGAGAATGAAGTGTGCAAGATAATACATCTTCATACAATTGCTAATCAGTTACCAGATGCATTTACAAATGCTAATAGGGTAACGAAATCTATATACCAACTGCTAATGTACCATCCCGGGTGATTGTTCCAAAAGAACAATCTAAACAATTGGCAGCAACTGAATCACCTGTTGCACGGCAGAAGCGTGGCAGACCACTTGGATCAAAAGATACAGTTCCTCGGAAGAGAAAAGTAAATTATCAGGATTCTGATGTAAATAAAACTTGAGTTATAAATAAATTCACTTTTTCTTAATCAACTCCAGTAGAGTTAGATGTCCCTGAAGAGACATAAGTTCCTGAAGCGACAAAAGCCCTTGAAGTGGCAGAAGCCCCTATAGTGGTAGAAGCCTCTGAAGTGGCAGAAATCCCTGAAGAGAGACAAGAAGCTAGAAATGAAGAAATATTAATAAATTATACAAGAGAAATGTGGAATCGTGAAGAAACAGTTATCAATTATATATTTTCATACACAATAGCTACTAAAATTATTAATGATGATTGTGAACATTATGGTATTGATGATTGTAGATAAAGGCATGATTGGCCTAAATGGAAAGATGCAATTCAAGCAGAATTATATTCTTTAGCCAAACGTGAAGTATTTGGACCTGTAGTCCAGACACCTAAAGATATCAAACCCGTTGGATATAAATGGATTTTTCTACGGAAACAAAATGAGAAAAATGAAGTTGTGAGATATAAGGCACGACTCATAGCACAAGGTTTCTCGCAGAGACCTGGCATTGATTTTGATGAAACGTATTCACCAGTTATGGATACGATTACATTCTCATTTTTATTAAGTATGGTTGTTTCAGAAAAGTTGGAAACTAATGGACGTAGTGACTGCTTATTTATATGGGTCACTCGATTCAGATATTTATATGAAAATTCCTAAAGGATTTAAAGTGCCAGAAACATATAAATCGAGATCTCGTAATTTATATTCGATAAAGTTGCAAAGATCCCTGAATGGATTGAAACAATCTGGACGGATGTGGTATAACCGTCTTAGTGAATACCTGATCAAAGAAAAATATATTAATGACCCAGTATGCCCATGTGTTTTTATAAAGAAATCTAAATCTGGATTTGCTATTGTAGCAGTATATGTTGATGGTATGAATTTAATTGGAACTCCTGAAGAGCTCATGAAAATTGCTTAATATTTAAAAGGGGAATTTGAAATGAAAGACTTGGGAAAAATAAAATACTGTCTCGACCTGGAGATTGAGCATAAATCAAACGGAATACTTGTTCATCAATCAACATATGCTGAAAAGATTCTGAAAAGGTTTAATGTAATACACCCTCCCAATAGTTTATACTGTACATGTATAGGTATTGTAATATATTTTTCCAAAATATATTATACGGTATATATGCGAATAAATATTGGTGACACATGAAATGGTGTAATTTGATTGGTTGATGGAAAATAAATTTGAGATGGATTAAATTGATTGGTGTTTTAAAAGTAAATGGATTTTTGTGGAAAAGAGTTAGTGGATTTTTATGGATTGAGTTGAAATCCAACTAACCATTAGAGATTAACCAATCAAATTTCATCGTCCCTAACCAATAGCACTCTTGTAAATTCTAAAATAGTTTAAGGGCAAGAGTTAAGGAATTAAAGGGTAAGTATATAATATTTTGGAATTTAAATTTCATGGGAATGATATGAGTTAGAATTATATGGAAATTTTTTTCCTAAAGAAGCACAATCCATGTGAAATAAAAATGAATCAATCATGAAATGCCAAGTCAAGAATTAGTGAATGAAATAATTAATGAGATGAAATGTGATTGGTGGATTAGTTTGTAAATTAAAAGATTGTTGACCAAATTTATGTGATTAATTGTCAATTTATTGCCATATTATAAATTATAAAGGACAAGGGGCGTGTTGCAATTATTAATTGGATATTTATGAGCTTGCTTAAGTGGAATTCCACTCACAAAGAAAGAAAACAAAGGTTGCCGTGAAACAAAAGAAAATTCGAGAGAAAGAGAGAAGAGAAAAAGAAGAAGAAAGAAGAAGAAGAGAGATAGGAGAAGAAGACCAGTTTAGCCGAAGAAGAAAAGAGAAAGGAGAAGAAGAAGCAGCCGGTCGAAGAAGGAAAAGAAGAAGAAAAAAAAAGAAGAAAAAAAAAGAGAGAAAGAAAAGAGGGAGAAGAAGCCGAGAGAAGAAAGAAGAAAGAAGGAAAAAGAAAGAGAAAGAAAAAGAAGAAGAATCTCGGCCAAGCAAAGGGAGAAGAGAAGAAAGAAGAAAAAGAATTTGATCCTCAATTGGTGAAAGTCGAAATCAGGTTAGTGTTGATAATACTTTTTGTGTTTTAAAACTAGTAAATGATATTTGAACAAATTGAGATTGTAATTGTGCTCTAAAAGTGTAGTTAGCACATGAATTGTTATGGGTCTTCACTAATGAAGAAAGTTTATGGCTGAAATTAAATTTGGGACAACATATAATTTATGGGTAATTAATTGATTTTGGAGATTTTATGATTTTAAGTTTAAATTTTTAAATTGAGATATTATTTGAGAAATTGGAGTGTTTTTGAATTAATTGATGGCATGAATTGGAATTATTGTGTAGGGAATCAAAATAACTCTCAAATTAATGAACTTGTATTATGGGTTTTTTTTGTGATGTTGTGTTTGGTGGTTGGTAAGAGTTGTAATAATTATTTGGAATGATGTTGAAATTAATTTTAAAGCATAAAAGTAGATATAAATTGAATGGAAGTGATGTTGAACTATGCTTAAGATTCACCCAACATTAGAATTTTATGGTTGAAGTTGCATTTTGTGATTTTGAGATTATTTCCATGTGAATTGCTTGATAGTATAATGGTTAGCATAAAGGAAGTGATAAAAGAATTGTTGAAAGTGTGAAATAAATTAATTAATTTTGACTATATTGAGTTCCTTGGAAATAATTTAAGGAATTTGATATATATTGTATCCTAGAAGCCAAGAAATAAAAAGAGGATTAAAGGAAAAAAGGAAATTAAAGATTTTAATGTTGGCATTTATAATTTAAATGCCTAATGTGTGTTAATTGAGTTTTTGGGTAAATTGTAGTTTTAATATTAATGATTGATTGAAATATATTATTTTAGAGAGAAATCACCAAAGTGTAGGAGGAAAGGAAAAATATTAGAAAGAGCTTTACTATTGAGGAGCTCGGAATTGGTGAGTATAAAACTATTTTTATGCAAAGTAAATTTTATTTTAATAATATGTTTTATGCAAATTTGTAGTAAGTTGTTATTTTATTCAAGTGAATGTTTATTTTCATAATATATTTTATGCAAATTTATAGAAAGTTATTATTTTCAAGTGAGTGCAAAATTATATTTTTAGTTGAAATATACTTTAAAATGTTTTCCATGTTTGATTCAATTATTTATGATTTTATATATACGTTTTTTTTTATTTATATGTGTTTTATAATCAAAATAGAATTGACTGCCTCAGATATATTTCAATTAAAGTATTTTTATATTTCAGAATTTTTGAATTTATATTTACTTAAGAAAATATTTATATGTGGGATTTAATTTAAAGAAATATGTTTTGTCTATATTTCAAGCTTTTAGAAAAATAATAAATGTTTTTCAGGCCAATAGGATACTTATTTATTATTAGTTATCAGATTATCAGCAATCAAATTTTCAGATTATCAGCAGTAAGACCCGGCCGGTACACCCCATTTGTAATACACCCTCCCAATAGATTGTACTGTACACATACAGATATTGTAATAGATTTTATAGAATTGATTGTACGGTACTATAATGGAGTTTATTGGACGATTAGTACGATTTTGTAAAATATATATGAAATCCAATTACACGTTTCGAAATTTCTAGTAAGGATTTTTCATAAATTAAATGTCAACAGTATTAAGGGTATCAGAGACTCGGAAAATGTCTGGAATAGTTTCAGATGGTTATTAAGGTTCTATAAAGTATATAAGAAATTTAAATTATAAGTTTTGGAGAATATAATAAGGATTTCCATAAATTGGAATATTAAGAATATTTATTGGAAGTCAAAATATATTTTTACGATATGAGGTTGTGATTTAATTAATTGATGAAAAAGTAAATTGAAATGGATTTTTGTAAAAAAGAGTTAATGGATTATTATGGATTAAATTATAAATAAAAATATTGTTGATTAAAATTATATAGTTAACTTTCAAGTTGTTGCCATTTATGATTTTGATAAGTCAAGGGACAAGTTGCAATTATTTAAGGCATACATACACATGTTTAATTGTGAGATATCACTCACAAAATAAGAAGGCAAGAATCGGTCAAACAACAAATGAAGAAAGGAACCAGAAAAATGAAAACAAAAACAGAGGAAGGGAGAGGCGGTGGAGAAGAGAGAAGGAAAGAGAAGAGAAAAAGAAAGAGAAGAAGGAGAAGAAGAAGCCGACCAGCAGAAGAAAGAAGAGAGGAAGAAGAAGGTGCTGCCAGCAGAAGAGAAGGAAGAAGAAGAAGGGGCAGCAGCGGGAAATGGAGAAGAAGAAGCTGCAGAAAAAGGGAGAAGAAAAACAGAGCATGTGACCGTGAGAAGAGAAGAAGAAAGAAGAAGCAGGAAAGAAAAGAAAAGAAGAAAAAGGAAAGAAAGGAAGAAGAAGAGAGTCACGGTCCAGCAATAGGAAGAAGAGGAAAACCAAGAGAAATTTGGGTAAGAATTTGATGAAATTGATTGTTGAATGTTGATGAAATTGATTTGATTTTAGAGATTAATTGAGTTTGAGTTGGGTTTGAAATGTTATTGTTGAGTATAAAATGAAAATGAATGTTTGGGTGATGATTTTGATGATGGGTTTTGTTAATTTTAGCAATTGATTTGAGTTTTGTAGTGATTTATTTAAAATTAGTTGGAATTGAATTGAATAAAATGAAAATCAAGAAAATTAGTAAGTAAAGAATTGGGGATTTGATGATTTTGAGTTTGAATTAGTTAATTGAGATGTTATTTGTGTAATTTGAGTATTTTTGAATTAATTGATGGCTTGAATTTGGAATCGTTAAGTAAGAATCAAAATGATTCTCGAAATAGTAACTTATATTATGAGTTTGTTTACAATGTTGTGTTTGGTGGTTAATAAGAGTTGTAGAACTTATTTAGAATAAAATTGAATCATTAGTTTTGAGAATTTTTGAAATTAAATTCGAAATTGAAGCTATAATTAATTTAATTGAGTTTAATAAAGTTGAATTTGATGTTGTTAAGTGAAAGAAATTCATTTATGTTAATTTCATGAAGATTAGAATGAAAATTTGTGTACAAATCGAATGTTGATAGTGTAGAGATTTCAATTATTGGGTAATTAAGTATTAGAAATTGTATTTGTATGAATTGATACAAATTGGTGCTTAGAAATTTAAGAAAGTATGTCAGATTGTGTTGAATGAGATTTAAATTAAGAGAAATTGATTGATTTAAGAAATCATGTTGCATTTGAATGTTTGAAATTCAATCAAGAAGAGGAATCGTATGATTGATATGTATTTAATTAAGTTGACATGGTTTTTATTAGATTAAATGCAATCGATTTGATTAGAATAGAAGAAATTGAAGAATAAAGCGTAGAATGTGTTAATTGAGTTTTTGTATTAGTGGTTATATTTATATTAACGATTTATCTGGAAATATATTCCTTTAGGGAGGAATCTCCGTAGTATGGGAGAAAAAGACACGTTATGGAAAGTTAAGAAATGTAATGAGAGGTCCAAAGGAACCAGAGCACCAAGCTTAGAGAAAACCAGAAAACAGTGAGTGTAAAATTATTTTAAAGCAAAGTATATTTTATTTTAGTAATGTGTTTTATCTAAAGTTTAGCAAGTTAATATCTTTATTTAAGTTAATGCAAAATCAGATTTTCAGTTTACATTTAGTATATTTTCTTTAAGTTTGATTAGTATTTTGTGATTTTGTATATAATGGTTTATTTAAATGTGTTTTTAATTAAAGTGTTATATATCTCAGAAATTTAGAATATTCATTTAATAAATATATATATATATATATATTCCATGGTTTTTGATTAAAAGCTAGTTTTCAAAATAAAGAAAACAGTTTTCAAACCCATGGATTACCCTTCAGATTCATATCAGATCAGTTATCAGCAATTAGACCCGGCCGGTATATCCCAATTGTATGTGGCAAGTTAAGGGGGGACAGTCCGCTAACTCTAGGGGGGTTGAGTCTGTCGAGTCTATCAGTCGCCCACACATTGGGGTATTGTCTCGATATATGTTGCGACGCAGCATTCCGCTCATAGACAGCGAGATGTCTTTTATCAGATGTCACGTTGAGCGCATCAGTTAGTCGCCTCGTGACTTATATCAGATGTCACAATGGACGGCGCCAATTAGTCACCCTGTGACCCACTCATATGGTACGGCCAGTGTTCTAAAAGTCGCTGAACTTAGCCGCCTAGGTGCTAGGCGGCCGGCCGGCGAGGAGAAAATGGCCTAATCGGCCATTCTAGGCGGTCGCCCGCCTAGAAAATGCTAGGCGGCCGCCTAGGCGGGCGAGTCGGTCTATGCGGCCGCCCAGCCGCGTAGAACGCGGCCGCCTAGGCGGCCGAGTTCCTCTCCGCGGCCGCCTAGCCACGGAGAGGTATTTTTTTTCTGAAATTTGAAGCCAAAACAACATCGTTTGGCTGTTTTAAAAAAACAATGCCAAAACGACGTCGTTTTGGCATTGCTACAAAAACAAAAAAAAGGGCAGAAGACAGCAGCAACCACAAATCAATTTTTTGAACACTGGTTCTCACTTCTTCGGTTCTTCGGCAGCACTCTCCATCATCAATCATCATCAATTTTTTTTTTCCATTTTCAACCCATTTTCTTCATCAACAACCATCTCTAAGGTTTGTTTCTTGTATATTTTACTATTTTTAAGAGTTATTGTTGTTAGGATTGTTAAATATATTATGCAATCCAAGTGTTTGATAAAATGTGTAAATGAATTTTTTTTTTATAAAATTGTGAATATTTTTAATTTAGTCTTCATTGATAATTAATATAATGTTATTATGAACATTTGAACTTGAAATGATAATTAAAAAAAATTAAATTGTTATAAAGATTTAGGTTTTACTATTTTAGTATTTGTTGTAAATTGTAATTAATATTTAATTATTTATGTAGGAATTAGGAGATTTTTAAAATTTATAAATAGTTTAATTCTTGTATAGTTATATTATGGAATTAATATTAATGACTTAATGTATATATTAAATATTAATTTATAGATGATATAATATTTTATATTTGTAGTTTTGTATAGTTAAACTAGTTGTATTATGGTGGAATTAATATTAATGTATATATTAATTTATAGATGATTTAATATTTGTATAGTTGTAAATTGTAATGTTGTATAATTTTATTTATGTTATGACTTATGATTATGAATTATGATTAAATAAATCATAAATGTTTGTTAATTTTTCTAGGTTATTATAAATATAATGGCGTCCTCGGCAATCTCAGTGGACCAAACGGTCCAATCCACATCCGAATCAGTGCTTAAAAGAAGGTCGAATGATGTCAGATGGGAGTTTGGGGTGTTAATTGACCCAAAAAATTTGGACAGGGTCAAATGTATCCTATGTGGAAAAGTGATGTCCGGAGGAGTTTATAGAATAAAAGAACACATAGGCCAGATATCAGGAAATGTTGCAGCTTGTCCAAAAGCAACACCGGACGCGCAAGCCAAGTGTAGAAATGTCATTATGGAGACTAAAGGTAAGAAGAGGGGTAAGAAGAAGGAAGAGTTATTGTTGAGATCACAAGTAAATGTGGTTGATACAACTGGGGAAGGAGATGCGTGGGAAGAATTAGGGGGGAGGAGAGATCCCCAAACTCTTGGCCCTATGGATCGATTTGTATCATCCATCAATCCTGAAGCTTCATTGGGCAGTGGAACTAAGAGACAACAAAATATCAATGAAGCACTTTTTAAAAAAAGAACTCATAATGTGCACCAGTATGTGAGTAGATAGGTGTACGGAGCAGGGATTCCTTTCAATGCAACTAATAATGATGATTTCAAGCTGATGATGGAGGCGGTTGGTCAATTTGGACCGGGATACAAACCACCAAGTCAGTACGAATTGAGGGAACCGTTGTTGAAGGAGGAGGTTCAGAGAACAAAAGAGTTACTGAAGAAGCAAGAAGAAGACTGGGCTTTGAATGGGTGCTCCATTATGACGGACGCTTGGTCCGATAGAAAAATGAGGAGTATAATGAATTTGTGTGTCAATTGCTCTGAAGGAACCACTTTCCTTTCCTCTAAAGAGTCTTCAGATGAGGCACACACGGCTGATCTCATTTTTCAGTATGTGGATGGGTGCATTGAACAAGTTGGACTGAAGAATGTCGTTCAAGTGGTCGCAGATAATGCCACAAACAACATGGCAGCGGCGAAGTTACTCAAGGAGAAGAGACCTCAAATATTTTGGACGTCGTGTGCAACTCACACCATTAATCTCATGCTTGAAAGTATTGGTAAGCTCCAGAAGTTCAAAAAAACTATTGAGCAAGCCAAGAATTTTACCATATTCATCTATGCACACCATAAGACATTATCCTTAATGAGGTCTTTCACTAAAAAGAGGGACATAGTGAGAGTGACTAGATTTGCCTCTTCATTTTTAACATTGCAGAGTATGATGGAGAAAAAATCTCAATTGAAGGCAATGTTTTGTAGTGAACTATGGGATCAATGTAAATGGTCTAACACTACCAAGGGGCAAAAGGCATATGCTACTGTTATGAGTACGAGTTTCTGGAATGGTGTGACCACTTGCTTGAAGGTCTTTACACCTTTGGTGGAGGTGCTTAGACTTGTTGATGGGGATAAAAAGTCAGCCATGGGTTTTGTATATGGAGAGCTACTGCAAGCAAAAGAAGATATCAAAGTAGCATTGAACAATGTTGACCGGAACTACAAGCCGATCATTGACATTATTGATGCAAGAATTAAGGGTCGGCTTGATAGTTCATTGCACTTGGCGGCCTATTTCCTCAACCCATACTACTGCTACAAAGACACCACAATTAATGATAAGGTTGATGTGAATCTTGCAATGTTTGAATGTGTGAAGGCTATTTGTGATACGGACAATTTTGCGATTCAAGATACAATTGCAAATATTGAAATTCGAAAGTACAAGATGAAGGAAGGATCTTTTGGGCTACAATTGGCGATCTCAGGATGTAAAAACAATAGACAGGAATATGGTACTATTTTTAAGTTGTAGTTGTAGTGCTTAACTTTTTTTCTTTTAATATTATGTTCTAAATCCTAAAAACTTGAAATATGTATCTTCGTGATTGCAGCTTCTTGGTGGTCTAACTATGGAGGTCAAACACCCAATTTGCAAGTCGTTGCTAAAAGAATCCTCAACTTGACTACGAGTTCCTCCGGATGTGAACGAAACTGGAGCACTTTTGAAGGAGTGAGTACACCACTACACTAGTGCACTGTAAATTTATAAATGAACTCTTAACTAACAGTTTATTATTGTCATTTTGATTTTGTAGATACATACAAAGAAAAGGAATAGACTAGATGTGAGTCGGTTGAATAATCTAGTCTATGTCCAATTCAATTCCAAGTTGAGGAACAAATAAAGAAGAGCAAAGGAAAAGGATGTGGATGTCCTTCTTGCTACGGATGCCGAAGCCACCAATGCACAGGAATGGATTGTTGAAGGTTGTGGTGATGATGAAGTAGAGCCCGGAACAGGGCTAACTTGGCAATTGGTAGACGAAGCAATCGGTGTTGATGAGATTCTACAACCCAGGAGGAGTTCAAGGGTGACAGAGGAGAGAGAACTTCATGAAGATGACTTTATATCAGAGGATGAGGAGGAAGTAGAAAATGTTGATGTTGAATTTGAGTTCGATGGAGACCGTGTAATGGAAGAATACGGAGAAGAGGAGTTTGATCATGATGAATAGTTTAGGATTTTGGATTATCATTTCATCATATTTTGATATTTTCATGCTTTTATAATTTCATCAGTTTCTTCTTGTTTGGAATGTTCGGAATGCTTTATGTTTTATATTCTACTTTAGAATGTTTTTGTCTTTTTGGAATGACTTGTTTGTTTGGAATGACTTAGTTTTATATTGTTTGGAATGTTTGGTGTTTGAAATGACTTATTTGTTTGGAATAACTTAATTTCATATTGTTTAGAAGTTATACAGGAAATTTTTTCAGGTGGTCAACGGTGCGGTCAACACGTTGACCGTTGACCGCCGAGGAACCGCCTAGGCGCCGATTAATTGGCGCCTAGCCGAAAAATCGCTAGGCGCTACCCCGCCGCCTAGGTAGCGCCTAGCGATTTTTAGAACACTGGGTACGGCGCAGTTAGTCGAGCTATGAGTTCAGCTCAGCTTAGGGGTCCATTGGGAGTTTTCAGATACAGAAGCCAAACCAGAAATATTTTTAGATTATCAGTACAAAATATTAAATTAAGAGTTTTATACGTTAGGTTTGGCTAGATTTTCAGAAAAAACAGATTTCAGTACAGTATTCAGAAAACAGATAATTACATATTTCAGTACATTGTTTTCAAGAGACAGAATAAGTTTTTAGAAAAGTTTATTATTAGAAAAGCATTTTATCAGAAAAGTATTTTATCAGAAGAGTATTATCAGAAAACTATATGATTAGAAAAGTTTAATCAGAGAAGTTTTATCAGAAAAGTATATTTCAGAAAAGAATATCATATTAGCTTTTCAGTTTCAGAAATATAAAGGAATATTATTTCAGTTTATCAGATTGCAGAAAAGTATATTATATTAGTTTATTAGTTTTCAGAAAAGTATATGATATCAGTTTTCAGTTTTCAGGAAAATATATTATTCCAGCTTTTCAGTTTTTAGATTAATATATTATTTCAGTTTTCAGAAAAATGGCCAAGTAAAGAGTTATAATAGAATTTTAAGTATTTCAATTGTAAATTAAAAGTAATTATTTAGGCTTGGCCATCAGATTTTATCGATTAAACAAATAATAATACTTTCTGTTTACTGAAAACTGTACTAAAATCTTTTTACTAAAAGTAATGTACTGAAATGCATAGTAATATATCTTATTCTATTTCCTGAAAACTGAACTGAAATCTATTTCATGAAAACTATACTGAAAATCTATATTTTCAAATAAATGTACTGAAACTTTTTAAACTTTTTGCCATTGTTGAAAACTGATAAACTGAAACAATATACTTTTTAAATACAAGCTGTGAATTTTATAAACTATAAAATCTGATGGCCAAGCCTAAAATAATTACTTTTAATTTAATACTGAAATAATTAAAATTCTATTCTAAATTTTGACCTGGCCACTTTTCTGAAAACTGAAAAACTGAGATAATATACTTTTCTGAAAACTGAAATACTGAGATAATATATTTTTCTGAAAACTGAAATACTGAGATAATATACTTTTTCTGATAATACCAATTGGAAACCCATATCTGATAATTCCATAGGGCGACTCAACTGGCGCCGCACCATATGGACTGTGTCACCATGCGGCTAATCTGTGCCACTCTGTGTGACTCTGATGAAATCTGATAAGAGACATCTCACTGTCTATGTGGCGGAATTCTGCGTCGTCTACATATAGCGAGACAACACCTCATAAGTGTGTGGGCGACTGACAAACTCAACAGATACAACCCCTCTGAAGTTAGTGACTTGTCCCCCCTTAACTTGCCCTACACAAATGGTGACAGGCCCCTAACCTACTATCTCCCATTAGGTAGCCTGCCGGCACTCCACATCAGCTTTCCAGTCGAGGTTTGCCTCGATGAAAGGGAAGCTAAGCCGTTTCTTATAACTAGAAATCTGAGTAGAAATATATATATATATATATATATATATATATATATATTTATATATACAAAACTATTTTATAAAAATTTTGGCAGAATCTCCTCTGTTTTTCTAAAATAACCAAATCTTGGAAACCTGCATAAAAACTTTAACACTTCTATAAAATCCAAAATCTCAACTACTGTGGACCTCCAGTCCATCTCAAATCACAACTCAAACAGTTGAAATATCAAAATAAATAGTTATCAAAGATAAATAAATCAAATCTTTAAATAAAATACTTATACACTTAAAACAATATTAAAATACAAACTTAACAACTGAAGCATTATATATCTTTATAAAACAGTCACAGCATCCTCTGACTGGTCATGCTGGTCTTCGGTGTCCCTGCAATGTCTGCACCTATACCTGTACCTGTACCTAGGAGGTTGATTTAAAAACATAAAGAGAAACTAGAGTGAGCTAAAGGAACTTAGTAAGTGCGTTTCTAATTTACTGAAAGATCTTAAATATAATAAAATTAATTTTGAATTTAACTAAGAATAAAAGCTAGTTTTCAAAATAAAGAAAACAGTTTTCAAACCCATGGATTACCCTTCATATTCAGATAAGATCAGTTACCAGCAGTTAGAACTGGCCGATACATCCCAATTGTGTGTGGCAAGTTAAGGGGGGACAGTCCACTAACTCTAGAGGGGTTGAGTCTGTCGTGTCTATCAGTCGCCCACACATTGGGATGTTATTAGCGAGATGTCTTTTATCAAATGTCACATTGAGTGCATCAGTTAGTCGCCTCGTGACTTATATCAGATGTCACAATGGACGGCGCCAGTTAGTCGCCTGTGACCCACTCATATGGTACGGTATAGTTAGTCGACCTATGAGTTCAGCTCAGCTTAGGAGTCCATTGGGAGTTTTCAGATACATAAGCCAAGCCAGAAATATTTTCAGATTATCAGTACAAAATATTAAATTAAGAGTTTTATACGTTAGGCTTGGCTAGATTTTCAGAAAAAACATATTTCAGTACAGTATTCAGAAAACAGATGATTACAGATTTTAGTACATTGTTTTCAAGGGACAGAATAAGTTTTTAGAAAAGTTTATTATCAGAAAAGCATTTTATCAGAAAAGTATTTTATCAAAAAAGTATTATCAGAAAACTATATGATTAGAAAAGTTTAATCAGAGAAGTTTTATCAGAAAAGAATACCATATTAGCTTTTCAGTTTCAGAAATATAAAGGAATATTATTTCAGTTTATCAGATTTCAGAAAAAGTATATTATATTATTTTATTAGTTTTCAGAAAAGTATACTATATTAGTTTATTAGTTTTCAGAAAAGTATATAATATCAGTTTTCAGTTTTCAGAAAAATATATTATCTCAGCATTTCAGTTTTCAGGAAAATATATTATTCCAGCTTTTCAGTGTTTAGATCAGTATATTATTTCAGCTTTTCAGTTTTCAGAAAAGTGGCCAAGTAAATAGTTATAATAGAATTTTAAGTATTTCAGTTGTAAATTAAAAGTAATTATTTAGGCTTGGCCATCAGATTTTATCGATTAAACATTCTTAGCTTGTATTTAAAAAGTATATCAGTTTATCAGTTTTCAGCAATAGCAGAGAGTTTTCAATTTATTAGTTTTCAGTAATAGTAATAAGTTTGAAGAGTTTCAGTTAAATTCAAAATTAATTTTATTATATTTAAGATCTTTCAGTAAATTAAAAACGCACTCACTGAGCTTCTTTAGCTCACTCTAGTTTCTCTTTATGTTTTTAAATCAACCTCCTAGGTACAGGTATAGGTATAGGTGCAGATATTGCAGGGACGCCGAAGACCAGCAGGACCAGTCAGAGGATGCTGTGACTGTTTTATAAAGATATATAATGCTTCAGTTGTTAAGTTTGTATTTTAATATTGTTTTAAGTGTATAAGTATTTTATTAAAGATTTGATTTATTTATCTTTGATAACTATTTATTTTGATATTTCAACTGTTTGAGTTGTGATTTGAGATGGACTGGAGGTCCACAGTAGTTGAGATTTGGAATTTTATAGAAGTGTTAAAGTTTTTATGCAGGTCTCCAAGATTTGGTAATTTTAGAAAAACAGAGGAGATTCTGCCAAAATTTTTATAAAATAGTTTTGAATATATAAAAAAAAAAAAAAATTTCTACTTATAAGAAACGACTTAGCTTCCCTTTCATCGAGGCAAGCCTCGACTGGAAAGCTGATGTGGAGTGCCGGCAGGCTACCTAATGGGAGATAGTAGATTAGGGGCCTGTCACCATTTGTGTAGGGCAAGTTAAGGAGGGACAAGTCACTAACTTCAAAGGGGTTGTGTCTGTTGAGTTTGTCAGTCACCCACATACTTATGGGGTGTTGTCTCGCTATATGTAGGCGACGCAGAATTCCGCCACATAGACAGTGAGATGTCTCTTATCATATTTCATCAGAGTCACACAGAGTGGCACAGATTAGCCGCATTGTGACACAGTCCATATGGTGCGGCGCCAGTTGAGTCGCCCTATGGAATTATCAGATATGGGTTTCCAATTGGCATTATCAGAAAAAGTATATTATTTCAGTTTTTCAATTCTCAGAAAAATATATTATCTCAGCTTTTCAGTTTTCAGAAAAATATATTATCTCAGTATTTCAGTTTTCAGAAAAGTGGCCAAGTCAAAATTTAGAATAGAATTTTAATTATTTCAGTATTAAATTAAAAGTAATTATTTTAGACTTGGCCATCAGATTTTATAGTTTATAAAATTCTCAGCTTGTATTTAAAAAGTATATTGTTTCAGTTTATCAGTTTTCAGCAATGGCAAAAAGTTTAAAAAATTTCAGTACATTTATTTGAAAATATAGATTTTCAGTATAGTTTTCATGAAACAGATTTCAGTTCAGTTTTCAGGAAACAGAATAAGATATATTACTATGCATTTCAGTACATTGCTTTCAGTAAAAAGATTTTAGTACAGTTTTTAGTAAACAGAAAGTATTATTATTTATTTCAGTATATTGTTTTTAGAAAATAGAATAAGTTTTATTATTATGCAATTTAGTACAGTTTTCAGAAAACAGGAGAAGTATTATGATTATTATTTCTTTCAATTCAGATTTCAGAAAACAGATTAATATTCTTTATAGTACAGATTTTATGGAGGTTTAATTAGAAATATTAAATTGTTTAGAAACTAATAACACTCATTGAGCTCATTTAGCTCACTATATTTTATTATGTTTTATAAACCAACCTCCCAGGTACAGGTGCAGATCTTGCAGGGACTCCGAGGACCACCAAGACAAGTCAAACATTACTGCGATCATTTTAAGAATATGTATTATGTTTAAATTGTAATACTTATATAAAATTTTATTTTGAAGAATACTTCATATATTTATCATTTGTTTCAGTGCATGGGTATTTTATTTAAAAACATTGAATTGTCTATTTCAGTTAATTTGATTTTTGTGGTTGACTTGTGATTTTTGTGATGGACTTGAGGTCCTAATGGTAGTGGAGAAGGTGTTTGATTTTAGAAGTGTTTTCAAACTGTTTTACAGGTGAATAGTAATGGGAATTGTCCAAAATGCAGCCGTTATGTTGCCAAAATTTTAACAAAGTAGTTTTGTATAAAAAAAAAAAAATTTCTACTCAGATTTTCAGAATAAGTAACGGCTTAGCTTTACGGAAGCCTTTCAGTGGGGCAAGCCTCGACTGGGAAGCTACCGTGGGGTTGCTGGCAGGTCGCCTAGCGTAAGATAATAGGTTAAGGGCCTGCCATTTAATATGAACAATGTTCATCCGTTAAATACTCCTATGGTTGTTAGATCTCTTCATCCTAAAAAGGATCCATTTCGGCCTAAAGAAGGTGATGAAAAGTTACTTGGTCCTGAAGTACCAAGATACTCTTATGGTTGTTAGATCTCTTGATCCTAAAAAGTATCTATTCCGGCCTAAAGAAGATGATGAAAAGATATATGGTTCTGAAGTACCATATCTAAATGCAATTGGTGCTCAATTATATCTTGCATAATGTACTAGACTTGATATTGCATTTTCAGTAAATTTATTGGCAAGATTTAGTTCGGCACCAACTCGAAGACATTAGAATAGGATCAAACATATTTTTCATTACCTTCGTGGTACAATAGATTTGAGATTATTTATGCATCTAACAATTTTTTAGGTTTAGTTAGTTATGCTGATACTGGATATTTATCTGATCCCCATAAAGCTCGTTCGCAAACGGGATATGTTTTTACCTATAATGGCACAACAATTTCATGGCGATCCACAAAGTAGAATTTGTTGTTACATCCTCCAATCATGATCCTTGCACATCATTAAACAAGTCGAGAATGTGTTTGACTAAATTCTGTTATTCATTATATTCGAAGTACATGCGGATTTTCATCATCCACAGAAATGAAGACACCAATATTTGAAGATAATGCAGCTTGTATTGCTCATATCAGAGGAGGATATATCAAAGGAGATAGAACCAAACATATTTCTCCAAAATTCTTCTATACTCATAAACTTCAACAAAGTCGACAGATTGATGTCAAACAGATACGGTCTACAAATAATCTTGCAGATTTGTTTACTAAAACGTTGCTAACGTCAACGTTTGAGAAATTAGTAAATAGTATTGGCATGCATCGGCTTTGCAAACTACAGAATTAATATAATCCAATCAGGAGGAGTAAATTTTTAAAGAAAGCAATATATGTGCAATGTACTATTTTTTTCTTTGATCGGATTTTGTCCTACTGAGTTTTACTGATAAAGATTTTAGTGAGACAGTTTAAGTGCATGAAGTACCATTTATGATCCGGAAGATCAGAGTATGTATATTTTAAAAGATGATCCAGAAAATTATTGTGTATAATTTACTAAGGTTTTATTCCAATAAGTTTTTCCTAGTACATTTTAAATACAAATAAAATAATAAAAATCTAAGGGGGAGTATTATGAAAATTGTGCAAAAGTGTGGATTTTTATATTTTTATTTAAATACACATCACACGTCTGATTGGACCATTCTTTTTGTATAAATTTTTTTTATTGTATTTGAGGCGGTGGAATTCCTCCATATATACAACCCTTCTCTTTTAGAGATATTATTAAAATTCTCTCTGTAGTTTGATGTATTCGTCAAAATATCCTTTCTGTCAGTTTTAATTACTAAAATGTCATTGACCGTTAACTTTTCTGTTAGTAATATTATTAACATGTCCCTCCTATTTGATGTATTAATCAAAAGCTCCCCATAGTTTCATTTATGATCAAAATAACCTTATAATTTCATTTTATAGTCAATTTTCCCCTTACCTCAGTTTTAATTATAAAAATACTTTTAACTATTAATTTTATGTTAAAAATTTTAGGACACCAAGGATATAAAGGTAAATATTTATATAGTTACCGTCCATAACACAAATTTTGTTAAAAAAATTCCAAAAAATTTAAAATAATTAAAAATAAAAAGATAAATCTCCACCATCCATTTCCATATTATGATGGATATTAGAGATTAAATTTAAAATATTAAAAATTTAAAAATTTTAAAAAATTGAATTTCTACCGTCCATAGATGGACAGTAGATGTCATAAACACAAAAATAACAATTTTTTTAAAAAAATTTTAAAAAATAATAGATCTCTACTGTCCATCTCTATAGATGGATAGTAGAGAGTATAAACACAAAATATTTTTTTAAAAAATAAAAATTATAAAAAACTAAAAATTAAAAAATGGACCTCCACGTCCATCTCTATAGATTTAAAAATTTAAATTATTAATATTTTATATTTGATCTCTAATGTCATCATCTGATGGACCGTAGAGATTTATTAATATTATACATTAAAATATTTTAATTTAATCTATATAGATATTTATCTTTATACCCTTTGTGCTCTAAAATTTTTAACATAAAGTTAATGGTTAAACATATTTTGGTAATTAAAATTGATGGTAGGAGAAAAATTAACTATAAAATAAAATTATTGGGGGGTTTTAATCATAAATAAAAGTATGAGGAGATTTTGACTAATATATTAAATTATAGGGGTATTTTAATAATATTACTAACTAAAAAGTTAACGGTCAATGGTATTTTAGTAATTAAAACTGACGGTAGGAAAATTTTTAATAAATATATCAAATTATATAAGGAATTTTAACCATTAATAAAATTTGAGAAAATTTTTTAATAAATATATCAAACTATAGGGACTTTTAATAATATTCCACTCTTTTATTTATAGAATATATCAGAGTGAAATACAAACGGTTCTCTCCCTCTCCTACTTATTTTTCTCTTTCTTGTGTGTATTTGCTTTCTTTTTTATTCTTTGCTTTCTCTTTCTCTTTATTTTTCCTGCCGAAATGATTAGTTTTAGTATCAATCTATTTTTTATTGTAATTTATTTTATAACAACGGGGGATTTTTAGAAAACATTTTTAATTGTTTTAGAGATATAAAACAAAAAAAAAATGGAGTCAATAATGGCGGCTGTGGATGATTTTGACATCTGTTTTGATTGCTGTCCTGACTATTTGTTGCGTAAACACCCATAAAGTATCTTAAAATTATGTTTTTTTTTTTAAAGTAAAACTATAAATTAAAATATTTTTAATGTAAATATGTATTTTTGAGTATGTAAATAGTATCATATTAGCATTTCTAAATAATATAGATTTAGCTTGTCAAAAAAATTGTAGAAATGCATATTCACTTTTCTAATGTAAGTATCTAAATAGTAATTTTGAACCAATCACCATAAGTCATTTGTCACATTTTCTCTCCAATTTAATATGATAATTAAATGCATTGAGAAAATGTTAAAATTATTTTGACGGGAAAAGTTAGAAATCTTAGTCAGCATATCAGAAACTCTACTTGATATTCTTTGACTTTTTTTTTTTGCTACATCATATTAATATTAAAGTTAGATAATTATATTTAATAGAGTTTTTTTTTTAATTTTTTCAATATAAATCCTATGTGGCACTCAATTTTTTCCAAATACATAATGGCGTTGGAGATGCTTTTAGATTATGAAAAGAATTATATTTATATTTAAAAAGTCTTATTGTAACTCATTCTAAGATATTTAAATCTGACATAGAATATTTTTGCTTCTCACTTCGGTCAATTAGCAATCATTTTTCTGTGGACTTATGGAAATCTGTTTCATGTAGCTTGGCAAGGAAATTTCGAGGCATGGGTAAATGACCCTTTACATATAAGACCTATTGCTGATGCAATTTGGGTTCCTCATTTTGGTCAACCAGTTGTGGAAGCTTTTTCTCGAGGTGGTGCTATTGGTCCAGTGAATATCGCTTACTCTGGTGTTTATCACTGGTGGTATACAATAAGTTTACGTACTAATGAAGATCTTTATTTCTTTCTTTTTCTATTATTTCTTTATGCCACATCCTTAATTGTGGGTTGGTTACATCTACAAACGAAATGGAAACCGAGCGTTTCGTGGTTCAAAAATGCAATTTCGTTTCCTTTTCGTTTTGAGAAATATATTGATCTACTCCGATTCTTTCTTTTTCTATTAATTCTTTTCTGATCGAGATTTATGAATCCATGTACCTATGTGTCTATATAGACCCTGTTTATGGATTAACGGAAATGTGCAAAAGCTCTATTTGCCTTTGCCATTCTATGAGTGTCTTCTTTTTTGCTTATGGCATCGCCACTCCCTTTGGCAGCATCCGCTAATTCAGAACTTAATTTGAATATCATATTTTGACTTGGACATTTTCGGATGCCCCTAATAACCAACGAATGGAAAGTGCTTTTCCTTGTACGGATCCTATTTCAATGGGAACTTGATGAGTCGATCCATCTACACGTAGTGATGGCCTCGGTTCGAATCGAACCGCCGATTTTGAACCGGGACTGGCGGTCCCTATTCAAAACAAGTTAGGAACTGTGTACCAGAATCGAGACGACCCAGTCTCGGTTCAGGTTGGACCAAAAAAATAACCGGAACCGCCGGTTAGGAACCCGCGGTTTAAGGAACCGTCCAGTTCCTGGCGGTTCCGGTTCTTGCACGTTTATTTTTTAAAAAAATTTCAATACTGCAATTATTTTCATTATTTATTTAAATTGTATAATTTACCATTATAAATTTATAATGGCATCACAGTAAAGACCGTCTATTTTCGGAGGCCGAAGATCCGTTTTCGGAAGGTCCGTTTCCAATAGAGACAAGAAGTGCAGAGTCGCCCCTGGCCCAAAATTAAATTTCAACGATGCCAATTTTGCTCAATTTGTACAACAGAGAGAATATAAGGAGGTAATATTTGGTAATGAAACTCCTTATAATTTTAGTCATCACGATTCTCATCCCCCTCCCCCAGGTCCCTCTTGTGAAATCCCCCTAAGTGAACTTTTTAAAATTCATATGAGGAGGGTGGAGAAAGAATAGGGAGAAGTTGTGGTGACTTGCAACTATTGTAACAAAGATTTTAAGTGGAACAAATCCGGAGGGTACGGGACATACTGGAAGCATATCAACAGCAAGCATCCAGTCGAAGCTCAGCATGAGCGTAGCCGAGGACAATACCAAATTTCCAAGTACACATCTCTTAACTATCCTTTATTTAAATATAATGATGTAAATAATAGGAAACAATTAGCAAGAATGGTAGCGGCCAAACATCTTCCTTTTAGTTTTGGCCAAAAAACTGGTTTTTTTAAAATATTGTCATAATGCTTTAAATCCCGCTGCATGTAGAGTACCTAGGACCACATTAAAAAGTATTATGTGTAATATATATAAAAAAGAAAAAAAAAGTATTAATTAGATATTTTCAAAATTATATGGGTCGTGTCTATTTGTGCCGATATCTGGAGCGATTATTAGCAAAAACATTCATACTTAGGACTCACTTGCCATTATATTGACCAATCATGGGAGTTGCAAAAATGAATTCTTGCATTTAGAGTTTTTGACGACACTCATACTGCCAATAATATTTATAAATTAATGAAATTTTTTTTTGAAGAATACTGTATTGAAAGTAAAATTTTTGCAATTGGTTTTGATAATGCTGCAAACAATACTGCCGCCGTTCCACAATTAATTCAATTGTGTCAACCCTACTTTGGCGGCAGATTTTTTCATCAAAGATGTATTTGCTATGTTCTAAATATATGTGTATAACATGGTTTGCAAACACTACAAGAATGGATTACACCAATTAGGGATGCTCTATATTATTTGTAAAAACATCCTAGCACTATGAAACAATGGGCTAGGTATTGTAAATCTAACGGGGAAACATCCAATTAGGTTTTCCCGTGATGTTCTAATTCGTTGAAACTCCATATATAAATTGTTTTGTGAAAGTTATGATTATAGAGAATTATTAGTTAGATTTATGTAGCATAATGTTAGTAGCATTAATTTATATGAACATCATTGGGATGTTTGTACAAATATTTGCAAGCTTTTAAAAGTTTTTCATGATGCAACTAGCACTTTAACTGGTATATATTATCCAACTTCACATTTATTTTTATGTGAAGCCATTAATATTGTAGGTACACTTAATGAATGTACACAAGTACCGGAATTAACTGCATGTATTTGTGCAATGAGAGATAGATAGTTAAATTATTATAGGAACATTCCTACGATTTATACTGTTACATCAGTTTTTGACCCTAAGTGTAACTTTGATAGTTCATATGAATATTTAACACTTTATTATCAATCTCTAGGGCTAGCGAATATAGATATTAGTGCTTTATATAATAATTTTAGGCAATTATTTTATTCAATATATGACGAATACCGTTCTGTATACCGTCCATCACTGAACATTAATGTTTAGCAACCGGAACCAAGCGGAAGTGGTAGTATTAGTAGTCATTCTCGTTCTCGCTTTCCCTCATTAAGGAAGTTAGGGTCAAGCGTGTTGACCAAAAAATCAAGGACAAAGGGGAGTTCTTCGTCTTCATCAACCTATGTTTCAGAGGTTGATGTTTACATAAACACCTCTTTTAAGTTTTTGGACAACGAAGACTTTCCAGTTTTGGCCCTCATTGCCAAACAAATTTTTGGAACCCCTGTCTCGACCGTCGCCGTTGAACAAGAATTTAGTGCAGGTGGCAATGTTCTTAACGAGAGACGAGCATTGCTCAGTCCTGACTCAATACAGATCCAGGTCTGTGTTGACGACTAGACCAAGACCTCATACCGACAACAAGAATTGGATCTGGTGTCCGATAACAATGACTTCTTCGACACTAACGATGATACAACTGCCACCGAAGGAATAAGCGACGATTGATTACCTTCGGAACATAACAGGTAAAAGAACTACGTAGGCTTTGATTCATCCTAGAAGATACGTAGGCAGCTTAATTGAGGTAAAATTAAATGTAAGCCTTAATTTTTTATTTATTTAATTTAATATTTTTTTTATTTTATAGTTTTATGATATCATCATAATTTTATTTTAATCCAGTACCCACGTTTAATTTTTCAACTTTTTATTAATTTATTTTAAATTTTTAATTGTTTAATTTCAAAAAAAAAATTTTAAAAAAAATTAGGCTGCCGGTTCCGATTATGGAACCGGCGGTTCCATAAAATCGGAGGAGGAACCGAAACCGAGGTTCCTCATTCGGTTCTAACCGGAACTGGGACCAGGACCTCCACTGTCCCGGTTAGGCCAAAAAGGGAACCGAAACCGTCGGTTTCAGAACCGGGGCCATGTCTACCTACACATCCTACGTTTACTGCTATATCGGGAGTTACTCCACGTATTGCTTGACATAAAACATACCGTAATACAATCTCCGACTTGATTGATTCTAATGGTGTTTGGCAGAATAGTCAGGGAAGTATTGAAAGAATTATTGGGGATTATGTTTCACATATTTTTTACCACTTATTCTCCCTCCCATGAGGATTTGGCAGAGATTCTGGACTGCACGGGAGCCCATCTTCCCTCTCATTTGGTTGGTTTCCTTGAAGCTTCCTATATTGTGGATGATATTAAGAAGGCAATCTTTGTTATGGGCTCTCTAAAAGCCCTCGAGTTAGATGGTTCCCTGCATTGTTTTTGAATAAAATTGGGTGCTAATCAAGGTAGAGGTTACTGCGGCATGCTTAGGTTTCCTAAATAGTGATTGTTCAATTGAAGAAATAAATTGTACTCTGATTACTCTTACCCCAAGACAAAGCAAGCAAAACGTATTACAAATTATAGACTGATTAGTTAACCTATGTCCTTTATAAAATTATTGATAAAACTTTAGCTAATCGGTTTAGGGTAGTTTTGGGTGTAGTTATTTCAGCAAACTAGAGTTCCTTCCATCCTAGTAGATTGATTTATGGCGATGTTTTGCTGGGTTTCGAGTATCCATGTTCTTAAAAGGCGAGGTAATTGGTGTAGAAAAAACACGTGGCGGAAGCATAAAAGTAGAGTGGGTTTATTTTATAAATTTTCCTTAAAAGAGAGCGGACCTTAATCCTTGATCAATTAACATATATAAAAAAAGGTATCGTAGCTTTTTAAAACGTGATGATTGATGTTACGTTGATGTGAAAACACAAGATCTTCCAGTCCAATCACTAACGTAAATCACCTTGGAGTGTGGGCTCCCTTTATTTGAATTGTATACCTGAGAATGGAAAAATAAAAACCTTTTCTTTTTCGTTAGTTACAATAGCCCTTTTGAGAAAACAAAGAACGTTTGGTTACTTGTGAATTCACAATCTTTCGATTGAAACTCACGTGAACCCAATTCGATGTTGTGCACAAAGCCTTTTTATGTAAAAGCTAGAAGTGCACTATCGAAACTAAACGCTCTTTTCTCTTTTCTCTTGGTTGAATTCTCATACACCTATTGCGCTAAGTTCGGCGAATTTTCTAAGCAAAACAAAGCTCAAATTCTCACCCAAGAAACTTGAAATCGCCGAACTCCCCTTGATAGGTTACCAGTGGTGGCCGAAATCTCCTAGTGGGAGGATTTGTGTTTCACCAAAAAACCTATCAATTTGAGAGTTCCATTCTATCCCAACTCATAAGTGTTTTATTAAATGATAAGTTAATTGGATATAATTAATATTGTGACATTATCAAAAACTTTCTAATTTGACCAATAGTCAATTTAGAGTTTTGATAGTTATCAAAAACTTTCTAATTTGACTAGATAAATAAAACCTTTTATTTATCACTTCTCAAATAAAGTTTTTGATATTTATCATACTACCAACAATAGTATGACACTAAGAGACCAACTCCTAGTAGAAAAAGATTTTGACTTTTAATTAAATAATTAATTAATTAATTAATTTTCATTTAATTAGATAATAAAATAAAATAACATATTAGGCTAATTACTTAGCCCTTGCAACCCAAGCCTATACATGGGCTTAGTGTTGTTTTTCTATTTTATTTAATCCATTGGACTTTAATAAAAAAGTACACATGTGAACTAGACATATTCTTACTAAAAAAGAAACAAGTTCGCATGCCTTAAATTAATTTATTAATATAATTTAACGGCCCCTTTATGTAAAATATGCAAATTATATTCTTAATATATTAATGGAATGCTAATTGCAACCGATTAGAGCTGCCCAAAGATTCTCATATCTTTGGCTGCCCATCCCAGGTATTTGAGGAGTTACCGTGTGTCTTGATCACACAAGACCACACCTTTCAAAACTTTTGGATTCCAAAATCTAAAAACAATTCTTAGATGAACCCAGAAAATGATTCGGTAGAATATATTAATTGATCCATGCAAGTTTGTGCGGATTGAAAATATTGGCGGGCTATCTAAATTTAAGCTTCAATAGACATAACCTAATCACAATCAACAAATAATTTACTTAGGCCCGATCTATTAATTTTTTTTTCATTCCACTAAAAGACTAAAATTGAACTCTTAATGGTAAGAATAATACATATAATTTTCTATGGAATAAAACACGTATTGTCCTAGTTCCTACTAAGGAAACGGAGACCAAACATGTTGGTGGTGACTGTTCCAATTTGTTGTCTACGAAGAAGTTTTTGGCAGAAGTAGAGTCATCTGGTATGTTTTATTTGTTGTTGGGCAAGAATGGTGGGGTTGAAATTGGTGAGGCTTCTGCAGCTGTGTTGGGAGTTATGTCTTAAAGCTTGTATTTGTAAATAGTTAAAGACTTAATAAGAATTATTGATTTTATCATTCTTGTTTAAAAGCATTTTATGTTCAAATAATACATTCATATTGTGTAAGAACATCCAAGATTGCAAGATGTAATCTCAAAATGAGTATATGAAAGTCATATACAGTAGAATTCATTTTGAGACATGCAATCTAAAGAGTCCGTAGAGAGTAAACCAAGCTGGGTACTTTGTTTGTGGTTAATTTACTGTTGCGGTCCATTCTGTAATGTATGATGGTCTTATCCTAGACCGCTTATGTAGTTGACATGAGAGTGGAGGCACCTTATATGATGAGATCATATAGGATTGGGCCACAATTTATATGAATCTCTCGCTAAGATCTGTTAGTAGATAAGATTTATATATATATATATATATATATATATATAAACAATGGCTATTTATAGGTGATCTTAATCCTGGGTGTCTTATCGACTCCTTGAAATTGGATCGTAGCTTTTGATTTACCATGAGTGAGGTCGATGTGAATTCTCGACAAATACCTCCGTATCTTGGAGTTGCGGTTTGACTTGTGGCTGAGAAAGTATGAACACGATAGTGGAATCCACTCCTTCTTGATTGAAGTAGATTAGTAGTTACCTTAAGGGTTGACTCAAGGCTTGGATAATTATGAGATCTCTCCTTCTTCTGAGGAAGACAGGATTTAATTATTCATTAGAGAATTAACGGTGCTTAAAGGAAAAGATATATATAGAAGGGTATAACTGACATTATGACCCAACTCTAGTTATGAATTACTTGTAGAGGATCACATTATATGTTAATAGTTATATCAATGGAGGCTGAGACTTCAGATTGTATAAACACGTCTACAATTGTGAGAGTGTAGACTCGAATTTTTAGTGGAATAACTTCGAGGTTAATAATCATAAAATATTAATTAAAGAGTTTAATTAATATTACTAAGTATTATTGAAGCTCCAAACTGTGGGCTCATTTGGTCCCCTTGCTAGCCCTTATGGTTGTTGGTAACGAGGGTCACGGTAAATTAATTGGATGGTCCAATTAATAAGTGTTACGAAAGTGACGCAATTTAATTAAAAAAGAATAATTAAATAATATGATTATTTAATTAAATATCTAATAAATTAATAGAATATTAATTATTTAATTCTATTTATTAAATAGGAGATTACGGAATCAAACTGTGACGGGGACAAAAGAATTAAAATAATTGAATTATTTTAATAGTCTCACAGATCACAGGTTCAAGTCTTTAGGGAGATAAAAAATAAATAGTATTTAGAATCCTATTTGACTTGGTCAAACTTAAACCCTAAAGAGTTAGTATTTAAGAGTTAATATGCTAGTAAAAATTGAGCTAACCTAAGTGAAAAAACACCAGAGGGATTCAGCCATAGCAAGAAAGAAAAGAGAAGAAAAAAAAAGTGTTTTTTTCTAACCCTCTCCCTATTGCAAGTGCGGCCGCCCAAGAAGAAAAGAAGTTCTTCGTTCATTTTTCACGTGACCTCCATCTTTTTCCGTGACGTGCCCACACACACGTTGACAGACCGCGGGTCATAGCGCGTAAGATCTGGTGGTAGATCAAAGAATCGAAAAAGTGTAATAAAAGAAAAATGTATGTATTTAAATATTTCTTTTTTCTGCGTATATACAGGAACTTGTTCCTAATTGAAAAATTATTTTTCAATAAAGAAAAAATTTTGAAACCCTATTCCGCACGTTATTTGATAATCAAAACAGTAGTAGGGATGTCCTGCCACTCTTTCTAGAATTTGGTCAAGAAATGGTAAGGGAAAATGATCTTTTCTAGTGGCCGCATTTAATTTTCTATAATCAATACACATCCGCCAACTAGATGAGACTCGTGTTGGTATTAACTCTCATTTTTCATTTTTCACCACTGTGACTCCAGATTTCTTAGGGACTACTTGTGTTGGACTTACCCACTTACTATCAGAAATAGGGTAGATAATTCCTACATCAAGTAGCTTAAGAACTTCACCTCTTACTACCTCTTTCATGTGTGGATTTAATCTTCTTTGGGGCTGTTGACATGTTCTAGCATTATCTTCTAGATGTATTCTATGTGTACATATTAACGGATTAATGCCTTTTATGTCTTTTAAAGTCCACCCAATTGCATTTTTATGCCTTTTAAGTACCTCTATCAATTTACCTTCCTGTTCGTTGGTAAGAGTTGAAGAAATTACCACCGGATAAGTTTGTTCTTTACCAAGGAATGCATATTTCAGTCCTTGAGGTAATGGCTTCAATTCTAGTTTGGGTATTTCTTCTTGTTTATTTTCATTGACAGGTCCAAACTCTTCAAATTTCGGCTTCCAACCTTTGTTCTCCATCACCTGGGTACAATCAAGCAACGAACATATATTAGAAACAGTAGGATCTAGTTGCATGCTTGACTCAAATGAATTAACTAAACAAGTTTCCAGAGGATCAGAAGAACCCCCTGCTTGAAGATGATCTTCAACAATAGCTTCAATCATGTTTGCTTCTTCATTTTCATCACCTTCATCTTGTGGTTGTTTGCACATATTGAAAACATTAAGCTCTAGTGACATATTTCCAAATGTCATCTTCATTATGCCATTCTTGCAATTAATCAAAGCATTAGAGGTTGCTAAAAATGGGCGGCCTAAAATAACAGGATTTGGTTTACACCCATTAGCAACAGATTGTGTATCCAAGACAATAAAATCCACAAGATATATGAATTTATCGACTTGTACTAAAACATCTTCCACTATCCCTCTTGGCACTTTAATTGATCTATCAGCAAGTAAAAGAGTTATGGAGGTTGGTTTTAACTCACCTAGATCAAGTTCTTGATAAACTGAATATGGAAGTAAATTAACACTGGCACCAAGATCAAGTAAAGCCTGTTCAATTTTATGCTCTCCAATAATGCATGAAATTGTGGGACAACCAGGGTCCTTATATTTCATAGAATTATTGTTTTGAAGAATCGAACTTACTTGTTCTGCTAAAAAGGCTCTCTTTTTCACATTCAGTTTTCTTTTCACAGTGTACAAATCTTTCAAAAATTTTGCATAAGAAGCAACCTGTTTAATAGCATCCAACAAAGGAATATTGACCTTCACTTGTTTGAAAATTTTATAAATTTCAGGATTGTGGTTCAATTTTCTTGGATTGTTCAATGCTTGAGGAAATGGGGCTACAGGTGGGAGTTTGGTCTTTTCTTGGCTAGGTACAGGCTCATCAACCCCTTCTTTACTCTTGGAGATAGACTTATCATCTTTCTCACAAGGATCAAGAATAGATTTTTCGACAATCTTACCATTGCGAAGAGTTATGACCGATTTAACTTAGTCTATGTGTTGACTTCCTGAACTACCCTCTTCCAGATTGTATTGACCCTTAGGATTTGGTTGAGGTTGAGAAGGAAATTTTCCTTTTTTATGAATGGTGAGTGCTGAGGCAATCTTTGCAAGAGTGTCTTTTAAATCGGACAAGGTTTGTGAAGTTTGATTGTTAATGGTCTCTTGCTTTTCAATGAATGAGTGCAATGTTTCCTCAAGGTTTTTCCTAAATTGTGGGACATAAGGTGCATAACCTTGAGTGCCTTGAAAGTTTTGGTGACCTTGAGGAGGTGGTGGTTGTGAAGATTGTGCATGATTATCATTCCTCAAACTGAAGTTTGGGTGATTTCTCCAGCCTGGATTGTAGGTCTGTGAGTATGGGTTAGGATTTGGCCTTTTGAAAGTGTTTAGGACATTGGCTTGTTCATGGAGACATTCTTTGAATGCAGGCAGAGTTGGGCACTCCTTAGTTGAATGATCATTGGTATCACATATGTGGCACACAATTTCTTGAGCAGATTTTAAGTGACCGCTTTTTTTCAATTCTAAGGCTTCGACCTTTCTAGCTAGAGATGCAAATTTGGCTTGAATGTCATGTTCTTCCCTAAGGTTGTAAATACCTCCACTAGATGTAGAGGCTTGAGCTTTGCTCGGTGCCTCTTGGGTACCTGCAGTGTCCCAATTTTGAGCATTCTCTGCTAATAGGTCTAGGTAGTCTAGTGCCTCTTCAGGGTCTTTATCTCCAAACTCTCCATTACACATCATTTCGACCATTTGTCTACCTTGGGATGTTAAACCCTCGTAAAAGTGTGTGACTAGTCTTCATGTTTCAAAACCACGGTGAGGACAAGAATTAAGCAATTCTTTGTACCTCTCCCAACATTGGTAAAGGGTCTCTCCTGGTTTTTGGCTGAAAGTGGTAATTTGTCTTTTGAAGGAATTTGTTCTATGATGAGGAAAGAACTTTTTCAAGAACTGTTCCTGCATTTCATCCCAATTACCAATAGATCTAGACCTAAGATTTTGCAGCCATGTTTTAGCTTTATCTTTCAAAGAAAAAGGGAAAAGCTTTAGTTTGATGGTGTTCATGCTACAATTTGAGTCATTGTAAGTGTTGCACACTTCCTCAAACTCTCTCAAATGCAGGTATGGGTTTTCGGCATCTAATCCATGAAATTTGGGTAGAAGTTGAATAATACCCGGCTTAAAGTTAAAATGAGATGCATCTGGAGGAAAAACTAGACATGATGGAGCACTAGTTCTTGTGGGGTTCATGTAGTCTCTAAGTGTTTTAAGTTGTGCATGATCATTGTGTTGAGAACGACTGTCCCCGAGATCAGTGACGCTTTCAACTTCGTTTTCTGCCATATTTTCAAATGAAGATGGGGAGCTCCTAACAAGTCTACCAGTCGGTGTACGTGACCAAGCTCTCATGCAAGTCTTAAATGAAACGGAATAAAAGAAAACAAAAACACCAAAAATAATATTATTTACAAGAAAAAGAAAATGAAAAAGATGAAAAGAATTTTGATGGTTTTGGACACCAAATGATACTTCCCCGGCAACGGCGCCAAAAACTTGACACATCCAGAAAATGGATTTCTACTCCTAAATGCAGGAGTGTCGAAGTAATAAATTAACCCGGTGAGGTCGGGGTCGATCCACGAGGAAGAAGATTTAGATCCTGCAAAAAACCAACAAAAATCTACAAGGAAAATATAATAGGAAAGAAAATATTATGAAATGAAGATAGGTATAATGGTGAAACAAATTAAATTAAAACATGCTAAGGTTAGAGGTTCCACTCTTGGTATATTGTTTAAGTTATATTTAACTCCTTTTTATCACTCAATTGGAATCCACACACAAAGGAGGTTCCAATCGGAAGTTAGATCATTTAAGTTCTTTACACATCTATCAAGTTATATTTCTTTTCTTTTAGTTATATTACAATGGATACTCTACACTTCTTATGTTAAATAGGTTCAAGTACTTATTGTGCCAATCAACTACCGTAAATCAAGATTCCTTTGCCAGATGCAGGTATAACCATGTGGTTCTAGACGGATTCAAGTATTTATGGTGTTGTATGTCTACAATGAATCAAGAATCCTTGGTCAGAGGTGCAGGTATAACCATGCAGTTCTAGACGGATTCAAGTATTCATTGTGCCAAGAATTGTCTACAATAAGTCAAGATCCCCACTTCACATAAGAGTAAGAGATGAAAATTTAATTCAATTCAATAAGAAAAGTAATATAAAGCATGTAGATAAATTTACACAAATGAATATAAACTTTAAGACCATGTTAAGAGTTAAATAAATCTTTATTCACATACCAAGAGCTTCACCCTTCACCTTAGCAAAAAGAGAATTTAGCTACTCATGATAGAAGAAAGAAAACAAGTAAAAGAAATAAAATGAGCAAGAGAGAAATTAGATTATCACAAAAGTTCAACAATACAACAATGTAAGGTGAACTTGGCAAGGAACCCAAACTGCCCTCAAGCTTTTACAAGGCCTCTATTTATAGGCACATTGAGAGGCAAACAAGTCAAAAATGGTAGGAATAAATTAATGCAAGTTGATTGAATTTGGTAAGGTAAAGTTGTCAACTTTGGTGTCTTCCACACATGCACCGAATTGTCCACCGAATTAAGCGCTGCTCCTTTGAAAATTGGAACTTGTGATAAACATCAAAGTTGTAGACATGTTTCCTATATTTCTGGAATGATAAGACTCATAATATTTGGAATTTTCTGGAGAAAGTTATGGCCCAAAGAGTGAAGACTGCCCAATTTAAGCGGCCATGCAAACCAGCCCAAGGTAATCCAATTTTTGACTTCAAAGGAGTCCAAATCTGACAAGAGTTTACAAACCAAACTTATAGGGCTATGCGTTATCTTTCCAGTACTATCAAGAACGTAGTGATTGGATATTTGAGTGCAAAGTTATGCCCATTACACTGAACCTGCATCAAAATGAAAAGTTTAACAATTAAGTGCAGTTATAAACAAGTTAGGTAATTTGATGACACTAATAGTATAAAATAATAGATTTAACCTTTATTATTATACAAATTTAAGTGTTCATCAGTTGGTCATGTCTTTTGGGTTATCTAATGCTCCTAGTACATTTATGCGAGTAATGAAAGAAATGTTGCGTCCTTTTATAGGGCAGTGTGTTGTAGTGTACTTTGATGAAATTTTAATTTATAGTACGTCACCAGATTTACATTTGCAACATTTGTAGGAGGTGTTGACAGTGTTACGGCAAGATGGTTTTTTTAATGCTTTAAAAAAAATGTGCATTCATGACTGATCAGGTTATTTTTCTAGGGTATGTGGTTTCCAAGGATAGGATTTGTGTTGATGAGTCAAAGATAGATGCGGTTTGTAATTGGCCTACACCGAAGACATTACATGACGTACGTAGTTTTCATGGTTTGGCATACTTTTATTGGAGATTTGTTCCAAATTTCAATACTATCACAGCTCCTATAACGGATTGCCTAAGATCTGGTAAATTCTCTTGGACTGAGGAAGAAAATGAGGCATTTTATTTACTAAAGCAAAAATTAACTTCTGCACTAGTGTTAGTTCTTCTAGATTTTACCCAACCTTTCGAGTTGCATTGCGATTCTTCCAAGGTGGGAATTGGGGTTGTTTTGAGTCAACATTGTAGGCTAATGGCGTTTTTAGTGAGAAGTTAAATGATGCTCGCTTATGATATAGTACCTACAATATTGAATTTTATGTTGTAGTTCAAGCTTTGAAACATTAGCATCATTATCTGATTCATCGCGAGTTCATTTTATATTCTGATCACAATGCCTTGAAATACCTCAATAGTCAACATAATATTTCTAATCAGCATGGACGTTGATCTTCTTATGTTTAGCAATTTACTTTTGTGTTGAATTACAAGGCTGGAATTTTGAATAAGACGGCTGATGTTTTGAGTAGACGTTCTTCTCTCTTTACTGCCATGCATGCAAAGGTAGTAGGTTTTAATTGTTTTCGGGATTTGTTAGCTAATGACCCTTGCTTTGCTCCTGTCGTTGATGTTGTCCTTGTAGGACGATGTTCTGATTTTGTTTTGCACAATAGGTTCTTATTTCGGGGTAATCAGTTGTGTGTTCCTCTTTCGAGCCTTCGGTTGAAAATTATTCAGGAGCTTCATTGTGAAGGTCATATGGGCAGAGATAAGACTTTTGTACTTGTTTCTAATTCTTATTATTGGTCATCTATGCGCAAAAAGGTATATCGTTATGTTGGTGGTTATCGGGTTTGTCAAGTCTCTAAGGGCAAATCGACTAATGCAGGGTTGTACCTTCCTTTGCCTATTCTGAAACAGTCATGGACTCATGTTAGTATGGATTTCGTGTTGGGTTTGCCTCGTACCCAACGTGGTAGTGATTCTATCTATATGGTGGTGGATCGTTTTTCTAAAATGGTACACTTTATACCTTGTAAAAAGACAACTGATGCAGTTTGGGTTGCACAATTATATTTTACAGAGGTTTATTGTGTTCATGGTCTTCCTCAAGTTATAATGTCAGATAGAGATACCAGATTTCTTAGTCACTTCTGGCAGTGTTTGTGGAAACTTATTAACACTAAGCTTGATTTTAGCTCAGCATATCATCCTTAGACTGACAGGCAAACATAGGTTACTAATCATTTATTGGGTGATGTTTTGCGTAGTTTGGTTGGGGATAATTCGAAGACATGGGATCTCAAGTTGAGTCAAGCTGAGTTTGCGTGTAATAGATCTGTCAATCGTAGTACAATTTTTTGTCCTTTTTACATTGTTTATGGCATTAACCCTCGTACTCTTGTTGATTTAGCTTCAGTACCAGACTTAAGACATGTGCATGCTCGGGCAGAGGTCTTTGTTGACGAAATGCAGCGTATACATGCTGCTACATAGACGAACTTGCTGGAATCTAGTGCCAAATATAAGCAAGTAGCAGATCGGAAGCATCGACTTTTGGAATTCGAGGTTGGTGACTTGGTTTGGGCAGTTTTGACTTGAAATTGATTTCCTACAGGTGAATATTTCAAGTTGGCTGCCAGAAAAATAGGGCATTTGGAGATTGTTGTGAAAATTAACCCAAATGCTTACCGTTTGAAGTTGCCTAGTCATATTAGCACTTCCGACATGTTTAATGTGAAACATTTGGTGCCGGTTCAAAGTGATTTGCCTGATGCTTTTCAATGTTTGAATTCGAAGGCGAATTCCTTTCGACTAGGGGAGGATGATGCAGATGCAGTTATAGATAAGAATGATGATGACATTTTGATTTTTCAGACATCACAGTTTTCGTACTTTATGGCAATTTCGGAATTTTTGTTTTAATTATTTCATTTGGTATTTTGATCTTTTTCTATTTGGATTAGGGTTTCGTTTGAAGCCTATAAAAGCTTGTTATGTTATTTGCTTGAGTTTTAATTTTTGGATATTATTATTTATTTAGAAAATCAATAGAGTTTGATTGTTTTTCCAATTTTGGTATTCTTGTGAATCAACAAGTCCTGAAGACATTGATTTCTGGATATTCGTAGAATCAACAGATCTTAATGTGGTTATTGATATAGTGTTTGTTTACAATATTCTTCCCTGCATCAAAATTGTTATAGGATCTGAACATCCTCTTGAAGGTTAAATTGTTCGTGTGGCGAGCTTGATATAATTGGCTTCCAACTAGAGCTAATCTTGTTGTGCGAAAGGTTCTTATCGATCCTATATGCCGATGTATAATAATTGCTCGGAGTCAGCCTTCCATGTTCTTTGGAAATGTCCATCGCTGAAAGATTTTTGATATGCATGCTCTTTCTTGCAAGGTTCAAAGTTTCCAACTTCGTTGGAATTTTTTGATTTTATTATGAGTTGTAGGCATATTCTAAATATTGAAGAGTTTGAGCTTCTCTACATAATCTTATAGCGGTTGTGGTTTCGACAAAACTCAACAATCTATTCTTTGAAAATATTATCCATCGCCAACGTGGTTATCTGGGCACAATCATTTTTGTCTGACTTCCAAGAGGCAAATAAGTATGTTTCCCCTCAGCATGGCTTGGTTCCGGCTTTAATGGGTTAGAAGGCACCAGTGCATGGTTTGTTCAAAGTAAATGTTGATACAGTGGTGGATTCTATGGCCTGCATGGTTGGGCTAAGGCCTAAGGATTGTAATACGTGATCATAGTCATTAGGTGATGCGAATGGGTTCAAAGAAGGTCCAAGTTAGATGTTGTCTGCAATTTGCAGAGGCCCTCGCGATTCATTTTGGTATCCAGGTTGCTTCAGATTCTGATTTACTTCAAAAGAGATTGAATATGATGCTCTCTATGGTTCAACTGATTTTGGGCCCTAGTGATGCTATCGCTTTTTAATATTATCATCTCCTCTTCATCAGAAGGAAAAAAAAAAAAACTAATGTCAATTAACGTAAACTAACGGTAGGATATGTTTTGCTGATTTTTCAAACTAAAGTGCTTGATTTGGCAGTTCATCAAAGGTCAAGGGGTTATATGCAATTCTATCTTAATTAAATGAGCAACCCCCTTGTCTACAAGGCGCCTGTCTTGAACACTTTCTAGGGTGGTTGGTCGCACATGCACCCACATAAATCACCAAAATAAATTCAAATCCCGGGTCCATATCAATCCCACCTCACCATCACCATCATCACTCCTCTAATTAAAAGCAACTGATCCTCCATAAAAAATAAAGAGGGCCAGAAACTGACCATTGAAACACAGAGAGGTAGCAGTTAGCTGGGAGCCAAAAGATGGTCAACGGCGAGGCATCATCTACTACGGATGATGATCATCAGGTAGAGCCATTGAGTCCTGCAGCACGGTTGTTCCACGCCCCGCGTTTTAATTGTCATATAATAGCGATTATTGGGTGCAAAACAAGTATTAATCCAAGTGTTATTAAAGAAGGATTGAAGCATAGTTTGATCAACCATCCTCGTTTCTCCAGCAAACTGGTATGTTGTCAATTTTTATTAGGTCCACCAAATACCAATCATGCTGCTTTTTATTTTTATTTGCTTTATTTGTTTGAGTGCTGCATATATATATATTCCTTTTTCGTTTTGTGGGACTTTTGCTTTTGTTGTTTTGTTTGGGCTTCGATCTTTAATTTGATCAAGAGTAGACTGTAGAGGTAGGAGATAACCATTTGACTTGACTTTTGAATATTGTTTTCTTTTTAGTGTTATAATTAATTATATAAATATCAATAAGATTGTCTTCTTTTATCATTTTTTTTAATAATGAAGGGTGTAATTGGATATGTAGTTTTAAAATTAGATAAAACTTTCTTGATTGAACAGTTTTTGACCAATAATAACTGAATATTTATCTAATTTTGACACAATTTTTTTTTAAAAAAATTGATAAAAACTTACGACAATTTTTCATATTCTACAGAAAAATCACTAAACATTTTATCAAGAAACCATATAATAATTTTAATGGAGCGAGAAAAATATTTCTTAAAACACAACAGTTACTTTTGATTTTAGTTATAGCCTATCAATAACCATATTTTTAAACGAAATTGAGTTTTTAAATGCGAATCCCCCTTTTTCCAAGTGAAGAAAAAAACAAGAACTACATGTATACACGTGTCCTCTAAATATATGTCTAATGTCTTAACCTCAAGTATAAATGTTATAATTCAAAATATAAATAAAAACTATATACTTTGATTTTTCATATAGTCTCAATATTTTAAAATAATATATATGAAATTTTATATTTAAGTTTTAGTGTTTAATAGGAAGTACACATATTTTTACATTTATTAATAACTTAATGGTAACCCGAATATATCTCCTTAGGAAATTTGTAGGGAGAAAAAGCTTCATGTTGATAATCTTAGCATTAAACAAAGGTCGTAATATAAATAATTGTACAAAAAATATTCGGTACACCGAGTGTATTTTTTAGTGGTAAACTCAACTACTAAAAGCTCAGCATGTGTAAATACACTGGTGTATTAAAAAACTTTCTTATAAATATAAACATATTATTTGTACGTGAGAATACACTAGTATATTAAAAAATTTTCTTATAAATATAACAGCTAATTGTACGGATTTTTTGGATTTTTGTCAATTATAAATAAAATTAATTTTATTATTTATTAACAAACACTTCTCTTGTTCTTAGTAAAATTTGATCAAATATAACAGTTGACCGGATAAGGTCTTTATAAAAAAAACTGAATAGTTAGTTAAAAATTGAATAAATTTTAATAAAAGTAGATATTATTTATTCTAAATATAAAATTAATTTGTGTGTCAGGAAACTGTTGGTGATAGATACTTAACAGAGAAGTTTAACTGGCTGTCCTGCAACTCCGATTGTTGTTTAATAAATAAAGCAGCTTTTGCATGTGAGACGTGTTGATTAATTAAGGACTGAATTCACTTCACATGTCATGATCCAAACAGGAAAAAAGATACTTTGTCTTCTAAGATTTTTATACACATTAATTGGATTTTATCGCTAGATTTTGGAGAGGTGGGGTTGGATTGGAGTGATGATTGGTATTTTATTAAATAAGTCATGAATTTTTTTTTTAATTTTTTTTACTTTGAGACTTTTTTATTTCTGATCAATTTAGTACCTATACTTTTTATATAGATTAAATTAATATTTATTTTTTCAGAAGTAATCTAATTAGTTCCTCTTATGACTAAATTTAAGGTTTGGCTTTAATAAAAATTTATAAAAATATATCAATACCCCTATTTTTTTAATTTGTGTAAAACTAATTAAAATACAAATAAAGAACTTAACTAGAAAAAAAGATAAAATAATATTTTTATTATTTAATAAGAAAATATGATAAAAAAGTAAAACTACATTAAATATATATTTATATTTATAATTAATTATTTTAAATTCATAATAAAAATATTTAAAAAATTAATATAAATAATTGAAATAATTGAAATTACTAGATTAAATAGGCTAAACCACCTAAACTACTTATTTCTATCTTTCTGCAAACACTGTACAAATATTAGTTATATAATATTTGAATTAAAATACAATTTTACATCTAAATTGTTAAAGTTGACTAAGATATGTTAGTCAAATAGAATAATTTGGTATTTATAAAAACAATAAGGTTCGATTTGATTAAAACAAATTTAAAAAGAACTTAGAATTAAGATAAAAGTCCAAGACTTATTTAGTAATTATCCAAAATTAAATTGAAAGGAAATCAATATAGGAGGATATCAGTCAATAACCGAGATTCTTCTTTTAGTGGAGAAGACCAGGGCTCAATCTCCTTAATTGGAAGGAGATCGTCGATTGATCTCCTTCTAGCGAAGTAGATTAGCTATGGATCTCCTCCACTAGGTGGAGATTGACACTCACATTGGATCTCCTCCCACTACTGGAGGTTCGCGACCTCCTCAATTGGAAGGATACTTTTGACCGCGAATCGATCTCCTTTCAACGGATGAAAATATCTCCTTCCAATGGAGGAAAAGGTGGAGGCCGCCTCCTACTATTTTCCTTTTTCGTTTTTTATTTTTTTAATATTTTATTAATATTGGAGAGATAAATGGTAATACCCCTTATATTAACTTAAAGTATGCTTTGACTATGTAGATTAAAATAAAATGCTTTCTTCCTAAATATATTTTGTCGAAAAGATTTATAAATTTAGCTAATTAATTTAATTCTTTTACTTGTTTGATCAAGAAAGGTCTTCGAGAACAAAATGAGAACGAAAATAAAATGGACTCGAACCACAGTTAATATAGAAGACCATGTTATTGTTCCGGATTTCGATCCAAAAATGGAAAATCCGGACCAATTTGTAGAAGACTACATATCCTACATGACCACAATACCGATGGATTTCTCAAAACCCTTGTGGGAACTCCACCTCTTGAACGTTAAAACCTCGGACGCGGAGGCTATCGGAGTCTTCCGAATCCACCACTCATTGGGCGATGGTGGATCTCTTATCTCTCTCCTCCTTGCTTGTACTAGAAAAACGGCAGATCCTGAAGCATTGCCTACTCTTCCGGAACACAGACGAAAAGATTCAGGTGGCGGCCGGGGGTTTTGGTGGTTGTTTTTGGCAATTTGGACGGCAATTAAGTTGGTTTGGAATACATTTATGGATCTTTTGGTGTTTGTTGCGACGTTGTTGTTTTTGAAAGACACAAAGAATCCTCTCAAAGGTGAATCTGCTGAGCATGGCCCTATGCGGATTGTGCACCGGACAGTTAGTTTGGATGACATCAAATTAGTGAAGACAGCAATGAGCATGGTATGTTCACTGTCACTATAAGAATTACTTTTGGTTTCTAATTATTTTTTCGATATTCGTTTCCTTTGCATTTAAGACTAGCTTAGCAATACTACTTAGTTGAATCTTATAAATTTAAGATCAAACCCATTTTTGTAGCATATTGGTGAATCCATCTCCATGATCAATTTCGAAAAGGGCAATTATCAATTTGGTCCCTAACTTTTAAAAAATTATTAATTTTTTAATGCAGTTTCGTTTATTAGTACCCTTGAGCCATTAGTTTTCGTAAATATATCAATTTGGTCCCTCTGAACAATTTTTTAACAGTCAAACTAACTGAAAATATTAAAAACACAGTTTTACCCTTGACTCTATTTATAAAATTATGATTTTACCATCAAATATTTAAAAATATTATTATTAATTAGAAAAGTAATTAATTTTTTAAAAATAAAAATTTTTAAAAAAATTTAAATGGATCTCCCATTTAAAAAATATAATTTAAAATTTTTTTAAAAAATTTAATGAGACATTATGAAATTTTTTATTAAAATTTCAATTTTAAAAAATTAATGTAAATGACCATATTACCCTTCTAATTATTAATAATATTTTTAAAATTTTGAGGGTAAAATTATAATTTTAACTCATTTAAATAGAGTTAAGGGCAAAACTGTCTTTTTAATATTTTCAGTTTATTTGACTGTTAAAAAATTGGTCAAAGGGATTAAATTGATATATTTATAAATACTTAGGGCCTAAGGGTACCAATAAACGAAACTGCTTTAAAAATTAATAATTCTCTAAAAATTAAAAACCAAATTGATAATTGTCCTTTTGAAAAATAACTATATGGTGAAAAATCCTTTTATCTATATGGTTTTTCATTTTATTAAAAAAATAGTAAAATCTCACAGTGATTCTTCAGATTTTTGAATAATATAGAATAATTAATAGACTTTAATGCTTGATAGAAGATTGATATTTTATGGTACTTCGAATTTGAGGCCAATACCGTTGGCTGGGACCATGAAAACATTTATTGACATTTGGATGCATAAATGGTCCATACCATTTGGAATTCCAAATTGAAAATTTATTAGTTCACATTTAAATGAGTTGTTCTTTGTTTTTTTTCCTTTTCTGTGCATGGCTGTGTTTTCTAGACCGTCAATGATGTTGTATTGGGTGTAACACAAGCTGCTCTCTCGCAATATCTAAATCGGAGTTACGGTGAGTTTTCTATAAAGAATTTCTGCTTTTACATTTTATGTAATTAATAATATAAATTGCAGACAGATAGGATTGGATAAATTGCATGTTATATGATGGGGATCATGTTACAGGTAAGGTTAAGCAAGATCATGAACAGGAAAACCAAAATTCATGTAGTCTTCCAAAGAGTATGCGATTTAGTGCAACCGTTCTTGTCAACCTAAGACCAACTACAGGGATCCAGGTATATTTCACTAAACATTACCACCCTTTTTTTTTTTTTGAAAGGAGTACAAATACAACATTAATAACTGTCGGGACCTACCGAGATTAATTACTAAATGTACAGTTCGGATATCTACTCCTATAACGAGAAACATCTACTCACTTATTTTTATTAGTCAAAGTGTCTTGTTATATTAGTGGAGAATTAATTGTATAGGATTACATTATATTAAATTTTCCGAACCTTTTTCTGGTCATTATATATACTTTCTCTTTTTTTCTTTTCTTTTTTTCGGGTAAAATTCTCTCCTAGGTTTCTCTCTGAAACCTAAGTGTGGGAGCTGTTGGGTTCTCAAACCATTCACCACCGCTTTTGGGTGTAGTTTTTTCTTTTTTCTTTTCTATTTTATTTTATGTTAGTGTTTTGGCTTTTTGTTATTGCGTTTGAGAGTTTTTTCTTTCATCCCTAGCATGGACACCATAGCCATAACAAGCCTTTGTCAGGCTCTATCCATTGGAGACCCTGAGGAACCGTTAACAGTTCTCGATGACAAGTTGAAAGTGGTGGGGAACAAGAAACTCGAGCTTTGTTTAGCGAGAAAGTTGCTCGCAAATAAGCAGGTAAACAGAGAAGCATTCAAAGGAAGTATACAAAAGATTTGGTATATACTGCATGGGGTAGAGGTAGAAGTTGTGGGGGAAAACACTTTCAAGTTTCACTTTCACTACCTTATGGATCGGTGGCGCGTTTTGCATGGAGGACCATGGACGTTTGATAGAGCCTTGCTAGTTCTTGAGGAACCCTTGAATGATGGAGATTTTGTAGACATGGAATTTCAACTTGCCGAATTTTGGATCCAGATCCATAATGTCCCGATGTTATGTATGAACCAAAAAATTGGCCGTTTTTTAGGCAGTCAGATCGGTAAAGTAATTAAACTCGATGGGGGGTACATCTAGTGACTGCATGGGGAAATATATTAGGGTGTGAGTCCAAGTGAACATTTCAAAACCACTAAAGTGATGCCTTCGAGTAGACTTGACCGGAATGGGGAAAGAAACCATATTGCTACTTCGGTACGAGCGGTTGCCTGACCATTGCTTTACTTGTGGCATGTTAGAGCATACTTTCGGAGAATGTTCCCTAGAAAATGAGACACCCAGAACAATTAGGGTATGGAGCACAAATTTAGATCATGGCTGAGAGCAACCAGTCCGATGAGAAGAAATCAACAAAAGGTTCCACCTGATATAACCCAACAACATCCTGTGCAAAATATAAATGATCAATCAACATTGAGGGATAGTGTAGAAGCTCCAGTGGAGATTCCGATGTCAGCGACGACAATAACAATTTATGAGACAAGCGGCTGGAAGGGGGTGATGGAATTGGCAGAGGAATTTTTTTTGAAAGAAAAGCTAAATCATGAGACGAAAAATATGGGTGAGGTGACAGATTCTTAGGTGGCAGATATGGAAAAACAGCAAACTGTAAGGGGCAAACAACATTTGAGAGAAGACCAAGTATAAATCATAAGTTATGATAGTGTTTTGATTGAAGACAATGCTTTGAATGGTGGGATTATGACAAAAAATTTGAGTGTTCAAATTCTTAAAGATTTTTCGAAAATCACATCTCCAATTAACTCAAATAAAGTGAAATATGCCAAGAAACAATTCGAAGTAAGGGAGATTCATAGGCCTCAGTCTAAATCCAAAAGTATGGGCCACGATTGGGGGGGGGGGGGGGGGGGGGTGTGTAATAGTGGGCTCACTATTAATTAAGAAGCAACTAGCCTAGCCCAATCTCAAAACTTATCAAATGCTCATTTCCCTGAAAACAGTAGAGGACTAGGCATTGGGCCTCACAAAGGCATATGGAAAAGATTGGCTGGAGACAAAATGAAAGTTGAAACTGGTAACAAGTTCAAAGAGATGTATGGTAAAAGGAATTCAGTTAAGCTCCAATCTGCATACAAGCAAAATGAAGTCGAGGATGATTTTGGGGTGTTTAAAGTTATCAAGAAATCTAAAGTTGACAAACACGGCAGGGGATCTTCTTATGTCACATCGACGGGACCGGGCAATTCGGCTTACTGATCCTCATGAAAACCTTAATTTAGAATGTACAGGGGATTGAAAATCACCGAATGTTCCACGTCCTGCAACAACATATGCAGGATGCTCGACCTGATATCGTCTTTCTCATAAAGACGTTATCGAATCACAAGCACATGGAGCTTGTTCGAGTTAAACTTGGTCTCTCAGGAAAATTGGTGGTTGATAGGGATGGCTGAAGTGGAGGTTTATGCTTATTATAGTCTGATCAAGTGGAAGTCAGTTTACTTTCTTTTTCCAAATTTAATATTGACGTACAGGTTAAGTCTCATGCCAATAAAACTTGGCGCTTTACCGATTTTTATGGCCATTCGGAGGCTTCCCAAAGGCTACATGGGTGTGCGGTGGTGACTTTAACGAGATACTTTCTGATTCTAAAAAAATGGGAGGTACAGCTCGACCTCGATATCTCACGGAGAACTTTCGCAATATTTTGGGCTTGTGTGGGTTGATTGATTTAGGTTTTTTGGGTGCTCAATTCACATGGAGCAATAAGCGCAATGGGGCCAATTTAGTGCAAGAGCGATTGGACCGTTGTGTGGTCAGCTGGGAGTGGTCCCAACTGTTTCCTTGTTACTCGGTTAGTCACCTTAAGTTCAGACGGTCCGATCATCGACCGGTACTTCTTCATGTCCTCTCTTCCCCGTTGCCTTATGGGAATACTGATTTGCCGCAGATTCTATTATGAAGATGCTTGGGCAGATTTGGAGTAGTCAAAGCAGATTATTCACGATGCATAGGACAAGGATAAGGCTGTTCATGATCTTGGTTCTGTCAAACACCAGTTGGCATGTTGTGTTGCTAGATTGAGTTATTGGAATGAAATAGTTTGTATGAAACAAAAAAAAAACTTATTGCTACGAAGTCTACGGAACTTCGAGCCCCCCTCTGGTGTTGCCAACCTAGGTTCCTGGAAAGCTATTCGATCAGTTGAGAAGGAATTAGACAACCTTTTTTATAGGGAAGAAGTCTACCGGAAGCAAAGGTCTCGAATCGACTCAATCCGTTGTGGTGATAAGAACACTTGCTTCTTCCATACCAAAGCTTCGAGTAGGAAGTGACAGAATACGATAATAGAGTTAGAAAATGATCATGGAATCTGGCATGACAGTCCCGCTAATGTAGCTAACATAGCTGTTCAATATTTTACTACTTTGTTTAAATCTTCTTCTCCCCCTCAGGATGCGATTTCGGCTGTGTTAGACAAGGTCCATTCCCGATTATCCAATGCTTTCAGCTCTTTCTTAGACCATACCTTTTCAGGAGATGAAGTTCGTACAGCTCTCTTCCAAATGACGGTCTCCAAAGCACCAGGGGAAGACGATTTCATAGCTGGTTTTTATTAAAAGAACTGGGAATTGGTAGGTCCGAATGTCACGACCGCTTATCTTGAAGTGCTAAACAAGGGTGAAGATATTTCGCAAGTCAACAGCACTCTGGTTTCCTTGATCCCCAAAGTGAAGCAGCCCTTTAAATTGTCAGAATTCTGCCCTAGAAGCCTTTGTAATGTGCTCTTCAAGATCATCTCGAAAGTTATGGCTAACCGGCTCTGTTTGGTTTTTAACAAGGTTATTGTTTGATTTCTGATGATGTCATTAGGGTTTCGAGTATTTACATGCTTTGAAGCGCCAGTCTAAAAATATAGTTTGTTGCCTTGCTCTTAAGTTGGATTTGGCCAAAGCCTATAATAGAGCGGAGTGGGTGTTTTTAGAAGGAATGATGCGTATGCTTGGTTTCTTAGAGAAATGGATTGATGGGTAATGAATTGTATCTCTTCGGTTCGTTACTCTATCATTATTAATGGAAGAATCACGGACTTTTTCAGGCCTTCCAAGGGCATAATGCAAGGAGATCCCTTGTCTCCGTACCTTTTTTCTAGTTTATGCCGAAGGTTTATCGCGTCTTCCTTTAGACACTGAGATTAATGGTGGTTTATCTAGTCTTCGTTGTAGCAGAGCGGGTCCCCGGATCTCCTACCCGTTCTTCGCTGATGATAACTTTATATTCACCCATGTTTCTATTGATGATTGTATTATGATTAAAAATATTTTGCACTCTTATGAATCTGCTTCTGGTCAATTGGTGAACTTTGGTAAATCTGCTATATGTGTTAGTAAATTTGTTGATCCCACCCTGTGGCACGCTCACAACGCGTGGGATAAATTTCAAGTGCAAGATGTGTCGAAGTAATAAATTTCTCATGAGTACGGGGTCGAGTCCATAAGGAAGTGATGATACTAAATTCTAAAACTAAAGATTCTAACTAAAACAATAAAAGTAAAACGAGATGGTTGTTGTTTTAAAATTGCAAAAGAAATAAAAAAAATAAAAGAAATTAGGAAACTTAGGCCAAGGGAGGAGAAACGCCAGGCAGTCAAATTGTCCCAATCATGAACAAGGGAATCTAATTGACCAATTTTAAGCACTTATTATCAAGACGAGATTATGATTAGTAAGGGCACACCACATTGTATGGGTCACGCAATGGTGTTGTAATTCCGATTAAACTCACCTATTGGTCCTAGAGTGAATTCAATTGGAAACCCAATACTATTCGAATTTCTAGGTCAATTAATTATTTTTATAACATAATTAACCTAACTATTAAACTTAGAATACATTATACCCAATTGTAACCTAATGATTTCTCATACTAAGTCACAATATTATCATATTACAATTAATCAAGATTCCTGCAACATAGGTTTGTCATGCATTGAACGAGAATTAAATTGCAATAATAAAAATAATAATAAGAACAATCTCTTGAAATAAATATAAATAATTTACATAGTCAATATAACCCAATATCCAATCATGGTCCAATGACCACCTAACAAGAAGTTTAGCTACTTATAGTAATCAATGAAACAACAAAAGAAGAATAATGGAATGAAATACAACCCATTCGAAGCTGTCAAGAGTTGAAATCCCGCTTTGGTCCGACTGGAACTTCTTCACCTTTAAAACTTCGTCTTCCTTGATGAATGATTGAGTTAATCCGAGTATTCACTTTTGAGTGGTGTGGAATGGTGTTTGAATGGTGAAAATCGGCCTAAGGAATCTTTGGGACGCACCTTGGGCGAGCCAAGGCGGAACCCCCTTCTTTTCTCACTTTTTTCTATTTATAGGCGCTGGAATTAGGGTTTTTCGTGTCGCCGTCGAGACTGGGTCATGAAGCCTTGTTTGCAGTACGCACTGCTGAAAAATTGATGTTCCATCGCGACCGGCGTATCGCGACCTACGGTCATGACACTGGGTCGCGCTACGCGCTAGTCCAAATTTCAAGATTGCGCACTGTTACGAAAACAAGCATAATTTCCTCTAGAAAACTTTACATCATGAACCGTAAAATGCATTGGAAAGTAGACATCTAGATCTTTATATACATATAAAGCTCGAAACCCAGTTCATCCTATGGAATTTATGGAGGCCTCCAAAATATGATCATTTTGCACTGAGAAAACTTCAATTCTTTCAACTCTGTCATATCTTCCCTAATATTCACCTAAGGCCTGCATATGCTCAAAACACACATTAAACATACCAATTTACTTGAAAATATAATCAAAAGATAAGATTCAAGGGTTGAAAATATATAACAAATATCGACTGATCACCCTGGCTGGGGCGTTGACGCCTTCTCTGGGAGTTTCCTTGGTTCCTTGTCCGAGCGATACCTAGGTCTTCCTAACTTTGTCAGTTGAAACAAGAAGCTTCTCTTTGGTTTCATTTGGGACCGCATGTGGGTTAAGCTCAAAAGGTGACGTGGTAACCTGTTTTCGGCTAGGGGGAAAGAAGTGTTGCTTAAGGCTGTCATCCAGTCGATTCCTACCTATGCTATGTCGCTGTTTAGACTCCCAAAGTCGCTTATTGCCGATCTTCACAGGCTTAGCACAACTTTCTTGTGTTGTATGTAGGGTCAGTCTAACAAGATTCATTTGGTTCCTTGGCTAAGTTGTGCAAGCATAAATCTTAGGGTGGCATAGGTTTTAGAGATTTGGGAGCTTTCAATAAAGCCTTGCTTGCGCAACAGTGCAGGCGGCTTATCAAGTTTCTAGAATCTATGGCGGCCCGTATTTTGAAAAGCCGTTATTATCCCTCTGGTAATTTCCTTAATGCTATAAAATGTGGTAATGGCTCTTTCATTTGGCAAAGTCTGATCTAGGAAAGAACTATTATCGAGGCAGGGTCTAGATGGCGTATCGGAGATAGCTCTAATGTGTTGGTTTATCGGGATTGTTGGTTACCTTGCCCTTCCACTTTCAAAGTGATTTCGCCCCCTACCTTATGTGAGGGCCTCCTAGTTAACCAACGTAAAAACAATTCGGGATCCTGAAATGCTAGCTTAATTCGAGGTAGTTTTCTTCATGATGATGCTCAGGCTATCTTAAGTATTCCTTGCTACTCTTTTTGTGTTCCAAACTCTATTCTTTGGCATCACGAAAAGCTAGGCAATTACTTAGTCCGAAGCGAGTACTGGCTTGCTAGCAGTAATGGTGGTCTTCCTAGTGGTTCCGACCTCAACTGCATGGAATCTTGGCGAAAGTATCTTTGGCGCCTATCTCTTCCTCCGAAGATCAAGACCTTCATTTGGAAAGTAAGTCTCGATTGGATTCCCACAAAAGTGAACCTCGCTCACCATGAATTTCGAGTAACACTCGGTGTCCTTTGTCTGATGGCTCCGGAGACAACATCACATGCTTTATGGTCCTGTCGTTCCCTACAAAAAATTTGTGAAGCTTGATGTTTTATAGATGGTCTCCCCTCTGTTCCTACCCCGCGGTTCCTAGACCTTTTGTGGTTTTTGGAAATGTCATCTTAAATCAGATAAGTTTCGCTTGTCGTGTATTATTCTCTGGAGAATTTGATTTCGCCGAAGAATTTGATTTCGCCGAAACCACACGGTTCATTAAAATATATCTCTCTCCACGGAAGAAGTTATCGACTGGGCATCTTCCTTTGGTTCAGAATTTCAGTGTGCCATTGGTCCGGTCCCTATTAAACCTGCAACAGCCCCTGGTGTTTTGGCTCGTTAGTCGCCCCCTCCTGCTGGCTCTGTCAAACTGAACACTGATGATGCGATGGATGTTAAGGAAGTTATGGATATCGTGAACTCAGGGACAATCCCATCCTTTGATATGGGTTTAGTTATTTTAGAATTTCATGCTCTTTTGAACAAGCTTCGAGTCCTGGGCTGCTGCTTCTCTCCCAGGTCTACTAATTCTGTTGCTGATGGGCTCTCCAAATATGCTCTAGTTTCGAAGTCTGTTTCTTTTTGGATTGAAAATTGTCCTCCCTGCGTGAAGATTTTTTGTTCGGCTGATTGTCCGAACTAGTTTGTTTGTTTTGGTTTTGGGTTTCTGCCCTGTTTTAATCTCAATATATATACACTTTCTCTTTATTATTTCTTCGAATTAAATTTCTATTTTTTTATTATAATAAATAAATTAAACCCCTCATGTGAGGGGAATTTAAACCTAAAATTTTATATATAATCAATTAAGCTAGTTAATTACCTTGCCTACAAAATGAATTCTTTTATTTATTACAGGATTTGGCTAATATGATGGCCAAGAAATCGAAAGTGAGGTGGGGCAATTGCATTGGGTATGTTCTGATTCCATTCATAATTGCATTACAAAATGATCCATTAGATTATGTTCGAAGAGCCAAAGCCACAATTGATCGAAAAAAGCTCTCCCTCGAAGCTCTCTGCACCTATTCAATTGCCAAGCTCGTAATCAACATATTTGGATTTAAGGTAGGTATCAACCACTATTTCTTTTTAACAAATATATATATATGTGTGCGCGCGCGCACGTGAGTGTGTATAGAAATATCTCAAATAACAAGTGCATTGTTGAATGTGGAGGTGATGGTAAAAAACAGGAATTAATTAATTTGTCAGTCAAGTAACTAATTGTTCTTGTTCATATATATATATATATATATGCATTGTTAACAGGTAGGTGGTGCAATAGCAAACAGAGTTCTTTCAAAAATAACAATGGCGTTTTCAAATGTGGTTGGCCCTTTGGAAGATATTAGCTTTTATGGCCATCCTCTTGCCTTTCTTGCTCCCACTGTTTATGGGCATCCCCAGGTCAGGAATTCTCATATCTACTTAGATAAATATTTTATGCTGATACGAGAATTTTTTGTTGAGGGTTGTGTTATCAGATGGCACACGTTAAAATTAAAAATATTAATAAAAAAATTATATTTATTCTTTAGTGATATGAAAATATGTATTAATATAGATAAAAGAATAAATATTAATTTTTAATATATATTTGAAACATTAAACGCGTTTGCCAGGATCCTTATTTTCTTTAATTAAAAAAAATATATAATATCTTTAATGGATATATATTATTTTTGTTTTTACCTTTTTTATTTATAATTTCAACAAATAAATATTTTTAATAATACATAAAGAAAAAACTTTTCAACTATTTTTTGTTACTGCTTTTTTAATTTTTAAAATCAGAAAAACAGCATACAAACACTCACTCACTTAAGTTTTTTGTTTCTGTATTGTTTTGCAGGCATTGACAATACATTTCCAAAGCTACGTGAATAAAATGATAGTTGTTATAGCAGTTGATTCAAATGTGATTTCTGATCCTCGCCAACTTTGTGAGGACATTGAAGAATCTCTCAGAATTATTAAGGATGCTGCCGTAGAAAAAACATTCATGTTCAAGGATGTTGTCTAGTCAAAATATTATTGATTACTATATATTCGAATCATTTTTAAATTATAGTTACTCGTCTTAATTAATTATTATTGAATTGACCAAAAAAAAAAAACAATTAAAGTGATAATTTAGGGACATTTTTACAGTAATTAATTAGTACGAGAAAATCTATTTAATTTAAAAGTAAAATTTAATAATACATCTAGACAAGGAACAAAAAATAGAACTAGCCTATATAACTCCTCATAAATTAAAGTAGCAAAATCTATAAATAATAGAGACGACGTGAGTTATTAAACTAACGCAGACATGACATTTGTCAGTTAATAACTAACTGAAGAGAAGTCAGCATCTTCACTTGCTGAATAACTAACTGAAGAGAAGCTGCATTTACCTTAACATCTCCCTCAAACTTAACTTGGATTTGTTCAAGAGAAGTTTGTTTGTCTCTAACTCTCTCAAATCGAGCATTTTGTAGAGGTTTAATAAATATGTCAGCCAGTTGATTTTTTGAAGGTTCATAGATGACTTCCAAAAATTGAATTCAATCTCATCTCAGATAAAATGCAAATCAAACTCTATATTCTTGGTCCTTACATGAAATTCTGAGTTGTGAGCTAATGGAGTGCTGCCAGTATTGTCACGCCAAAATATTGGGGTACCAAAGCGAACAATTTTCAACTTATAAAATAGAGATTGAAGCCATATGATTTATGTGGCAGCTTGAGCTAAAGCTCTACACTCAGCCTATATGCTTGAGCGAGCTACTACCTTATGCTTTCGTGCTCCCCAAGTAATCAGGTTGTCTTCAAAATAAGATACACAAGCTTGAGTTTGATTTTATGTCATCCAAACAGCTTCCCTAATCTGCATTAGTGAAACCTGTGAGCTTCAAATACAATATAGGTTTGAAATATAGACCATAATGCAAAGTGCCTCTAATGTAACGCTATATATGCTTGCAAGCAAGCCAATGAGCTGTTGTAGGAGATGACAAATACTTGTCAAGCTTGTTCACAACAAAAGAGTTGTCAGCCAAGAAATAGAGAGGTATTATAAGCCTCCAATTGTACTCCTATACAATGAAGGAATTGAGAAAGCTTCACCTGCAGTTTGGACATAGTTTGGAATGCAACATTTTGGTATTTTTCAACGGGTTTATAGCATATTTAGTATGAGAGACATGAAGACCTTGTGTTGTTCTAGCAATTTCGAAACCTATAAAGTAGCTTAAAGATCCTAGAATCTTCAAAGCAAAGGCTAAATTAAGATGCTTAATGACGTTGACACGAAACGTTTACAAGTCATGTAACAAGTAAAAAAGTAACAAAATGATATCTTGATGATGGTGGTAAATGATTAAAAGAGAACTATTAGCCTTTGAATTCACAAAATCCCACCGTTATAGTGTTGCTTTTAATTTTTCATACCAAGTATTTGGTGCTTGTTTCAAACCATACAAAGACTCATTGAGCTTGCAAACAAGATGGGAATGCTCATGCTGAATGAAGCTTTTTTGTTTATGTCATGTACACAATCTTTTGAAGATCTTCATTTAAGAAAGCATTGTTAATATCTAGTTGCTTAGCAAGACTAAGTACAATCCTAATGGTACTCCACTAAAAGTCTCAAAGTAATCAAGTTCAGTTGTTTGGTGAAATCCCTTGGCCACCAATTTGGCTTTATACCTTTTTATGATGCATGTCATCTGCATTGTATTTGATCCTAAATATCCACTTGTTTCTAATAAGATTCATATTGGAAGTGAGAGGCACAAGTGACCAGGTATTATTCTTCAAGAGTGCTTGATAATCCCGATCCATTGCTTGTTTCACAAAACAAATTAATGAACGTTATAAGCAGGGACGTAGCCAGGATTTGAAGTCAGGGTGGGCTAATATAAATTTAATTAGAGACACTTGAGACAAATATATACTAGTTTCATATTAAGGTAATCAACTGTAACAATGTAATATATAGTGAGCCATATTCCTTAAAATGTATTATGTAGACATAATATGTAAATTAAAAAAAAGATAAAAAAAGTATCAAATAAATATATAATGCAAATACAATAAAAAACTACTTAAGTCGTATCTTACGGTTCTTTAAAATGTCAAACTTATCAATTACAAAATCTGAATCAATAGTCTCAGCAATCTCTCTTTCAATATAAATAACCATAGAGTTTGCCAAAAACTCTTGCTCCATTTTATTGCGAATTGATGTCTTAATAAGTTTCATTGCTGAAAATGCTCGTTCTGTTGTTGCTGTGGAGACAGGAAGAGTTAGCACCAAGCGAATCAATCTATCAATCAAGAAATAATGTTGTGACCTTCTACTTTGAACTAACAAACGACATAATTCAGAAAGAGAAGCAATATTTTGAAATTGTGGCTGACAAATTACATCTAACTTATAATGTCCCAATTGTCTCTTCAAAGCGTTTATGTCATCTCTAGTGAAATCCCGAGGATAGAATTTCTCAGCACGAGTACAAATAGCATCTATACTGAATGATTTGAAACCATCAATAGGATTCAAAGCCTCGCTTAGAATAAGGAGTTCCACTGTTTTCTCTGTAAATCTGTTGTTCAACTCCATCAAATGAAAATCAATTACAGCATTAAATATATTAAAATGATAATAATGCTCCACTGTAATATTATTCCTCTGTTGACAAGAGCGCCTTGTACCTTCCATGTAACGGTCACCCATATTAGGTATATCAATGTCATGTTTTTTACAAAATGATACCACACTTTAAAAAAAATCATCCCATTCATCCTCTCGGAGCTGTTGAAGAAGTAGTTTTGTAGTTGAGACCAAATTCAATGCATTTAAGATATCTTGAGATTTCATTTGCAGTGCACGACAAAGTACATCAGAGATTCCTAAAACTCTATGCAATAGCAACAAGATAAACACAAAGTCAAAGTTTCTCATATCTTTATATGCACCTTGCGCCTCCCCACGTATATTACCACTCAACCCCACATCTGAAAGTTTTTCAAGAAGGGTACAAGTTGAGCCAAACATGTCAATCAACCTACTAACAGAAGTAAAATGTGAACTCCAACGAGTAGGTCCAGCTCGCTGTAAAGAACAAATTTGATTAGCCCCTGTACCACTCTCAAGTTCTGCTGAAGCTATCATATCTATAATTTCATCTTCTCGAATTAATTTCAATTCAGAATGACGCTTAGCAGAAGCACCAACAAAGTTAACAACGGAACTTAACTTTGAGAAAAAAAGCCATACCTCACGCACTTCTTTAGATACTGCAACTAAAGCTAACTGTAGTCGGTGAGCAAAACAATGAATATAATAGGCATATGGACAATCTTTAAGGAACAAAGCTTGCAATCCATTCCATTGACCCCACATGTTGCTAGCACCATCATAACCTTGACCTCTTAAATTTTCAGTTAAGATATTATATCGATCAAGTACAATACATATCTCTGTTTTTAAAGTTGAGCCATTTGTGTCACCCACACCCACAATTTCAAAAAATCGTTCCCGAACAAACCCATCGACATCGACATACCTTAAGATAATAGCCATTTGTTCCTTATTGGATTCATCAACTGATTCATCAATAAGAATACAAAATTTAGCATCCCCAATTTCCTCCTGAATTTTATCCCGAACACAGTCAGCAAGAATCTTTAGTAACTCATGTTGAATCATCGGTGATGTATACTTTGCATTTTGAGCAGCATTATCCAAGACAACTCCAGCAATCTCATTATTCACTCTTGCCTGCAATTTTATCAATGAAAATTTTGTGAACCAAGAACGTTGAAACCGACGATTTTGATTCCCACTTTCCGACAACGGATAGTCAAAAATAGGTTGACATGGTCCCATATCAATATAAACTCTCCGAACCTCATCTTGCTTATTAATAGGATATTGCCATATTGGAATACGCTTTCCGGGATCACGTTCAAAATAAGGAGTATCGGTGTGAGATGGAGTGTAGTCGTTATCAAATTTAGACCTTTTAGTCTTGGAAGGAGACTTTGGACTTGTAGTATCCATATCACTTACAACATTTGACCTACTTGATGATTGGCCATCATCTTTTTTATTGAAATAATGAAAGATATTTTTTCTTTTTATTATAACCTACAAAAATAATTAAATATATTTTAAAAACTTCAAAATAAAAATCACATTACAATAATCATATACCAAAACTATTAAATTTCTAATGGAATAGGAAAAAATTATTTAGCATAAAAATCCCTAATTTTCTAAAATTATGTTCATACAAAACTACTAACCTTAAAAAAAAACTATTAAACCATAAAAGATGTGCATAATAAGAAGAAATATTTAATTAGTATTAATTTAAATAAACAACTAACTAATCTCACAAAATTAAATATTTCTAATGGAATAGGAAGAAATTATTTAGTATAAAAATCCCTAATTGTCTAAAATTATGTTCATACAAAACTACTAATCTTAAAAAAAAATCATTAAACCATAAAAGATGTGCATAATAAGAAGAAATATTTAATAAGTATTCATTTAAATAAACAACTAACTAATCTCACAAAATTAAATATTTCTAATGGAATAGGAAGAAATTATTTAGTATAAAAATCCCTAATTTTCTAAAATTATGTTCATACAAAACTACTAACCTTAAAAAAAAACCATTAAACCATAAAAGATGTGCATAATAAGAAGAAATATTTAATAAGTATTCATTTAAATAAACAACGAACTAATCTCACAAAATTAAATATTTCTAATGGAATAGGAAAAAATTATTTAGCATAAAAATCCCTAATTTCCTAAAATTATGTTCATACAAAACTACTAACCTTAAAAAAAAACCATTAAACCATAAAAGATGTGCATAATAAGAAGAAACATTTAATAATTATTAATTTAAATAAACAACTAACTAATCTCACAAAATTAAATATTTCTAATGGAATAGGAAAAAATTATTTAGCATAAAAATCCCTAATTTCCTAAAATTATATTCATACAAAACTACTAACTTTAAAAAAAAAAACCATTAAACCATAAAAGATATGCATAATAAGAAGAAATATTTAATAAGTATTAATTTAAATAAACAACTAACTAATCTCACAAAATTAAATATTTCTAATGGAATCGGAAAAAATTATTTAGCATAAAAATTCCTAATTTTCTAAAATTATGTTCATAAAAATTTACTAACCTTAAAAAAAAAACCATTAAACCATAAAAGATGTGCATAATAAGAAGAAATATTTAATAAATATTAATTTAAATAAACAACTAACTAATCTCAAAAAATTAAATATTTCTAATGGAATAGGAAAAAATTATTTAGCATAAAAATCCCAAATTTCCTAAAATTATGTTCATAAAAAACTACTAACCTTAAAAAAAACTATTAAACCATAAAAGATGTGTATAATAAGAAGAAATATTTAATTAGTATTAATTTAAATAAACAACTAACTAATCTCACAAAATTAAATACTAATAAAGTTATGTTAACAACTAATAAAATTAAAAAAAAACAATAAACAATTAATTAGTATAAAAAAAATTCTATCATAAAATTATATTAATGTACAACACAATAGTAAAAATAAATAAACAAATAACAACTACAATCAAACAATAATAAATAAATTACTAAATAAAATGAAGTATATAATAAATAAATAAATAATGAAATATATCAATAATTAAAATAAAAGAACTAATAAATAAAAAAAAATACTTACAAATGGAGATAAAAGAATGGTGGTCCTAAGAACACAAGTGAACAAAGAAAGTGAAGGTGATTTGTGAGTTGTGAAGAGAAGAGAAAACAAAAAAAGCTGCTGCCGGTTACTGTCGCATCTGATGAGGAAGAGAGGATGTGATTTTAAATTTGTGATATGAGGAGTAATTAGGTTAAATTGGTTAGGATAAATTTAAGGTTAAAATACTATTGGGCCTTCTCATTTTTTTAATTTTTTGGACTTTTTACTTGTTTTTTCCTTTCAATTTTATCAGGCCCAACAGCCCAAATGATGTGTGTGTGTGTGTGTATATGTATATTTTTTGAAAGAGCCCAAATTACATTTACTTATCATTTTTTTTCATTTTAACAGGGTGGGCTTAAGCCCACCCTAGCCCTTACATGGGCTACGTCCCTGGTTATAAGTTAACGTTATTGTCAACCATAATGTTCCTATTTATTTATTTCTTCCCATTAGTTTTCTACTCACTAATGTTATTTATTTTCACCCTAACTTAGCTTCAAGTTCGCTCAGTCACTTTCTTGAAAGTTAAATCTTCATAATTTGAGTTCTTTGAAGCCAATGCCATAAGAAAGATTAAATGGATTAACTTTATTATCTATTAAACACGTATGGTAGAAAAACTAGAATACAAAATTTAATCAGTATTTTTGCATCCAAAGGCAAGAAAAATAAATTTTAAGACAAATATAAATGAGCAAATTGGCTTATAGATGAACAAATTTTAGGGGTTTAACTGTTATTTGTTCAAGCGGTCCTACTTGGTGTTCGTAGGAAGGTCTGCAAGAGCAGGAGATCGATTTTTCCAATAAATGTCAATCTCAAGGATAGGTATGAGCAGCGGCAGAATAAGGGTATTGAAATTGAGGACTAAAATATATCTGATAAATATAATTATTAAAAAAAATATATTTCACATATGTTTTTTTAACTAAAAAAATGAATTTTTATGTATAAATTATTATTATTTAAAAAGTACTCTAACAGGGCCAAGGTCCCTCACAGCCGCTAAAGGGGTCTGCCCCAAGATATTAGATAAGATGGAATACTAGTAAGCAAAGGGGTTTCTTCCAATGTATAACGAAACGGTTCATGATGGAAAACGTGAGAGCCTTCAACCAAGTGGTGCCTGATTGAAGCTAATCAGCATTACATCAGTGTCTTATGCTTGAATGTGCATGTCTCTAAAAGCAGATCATGAAAGTTCTTAGATGGAAACCAAGGCCCTTGATAGTAATAGAGATTAAAAAAAAATGATACCAAATCTCACTCTATGAAGAGTCTGTTACGATAACAGATTGTCGTAACAGAAAAAAAAAATGGTGCCATGAAGTCTAGCAGATCACGCGAGCCTAAAACATGCACGCAGGTGCCCTAGCACGCCTAGCGACCACCAAAGATGCAAATATGCTTAGAGCCGTGCCAGTAGAACGCCTACTGGAGCCCAGTATAACGACCAATGAAGTAGCTATGGTAAACAGAACCTCACCAGACTCGTGGATGAATCCACTCATCAACTACCTTACAAATAGGTTGTTTCCTGCGGACAAGAACGAAGCTCAGAGATTACGAGTGTTAGCAGCAAGGTATGTTATCTATGATGACATGTTGTTCAAGTGAGGATTTACCACTCCACTATTGTGATGTATAGACGAAGAGGACACTATTCCTATCCTTAGTGATATTCATGCAGGCCTATGTGGCAACCACACTGGGGGGCTTTCCTTAGCTCACAAAGCATTGCGTCAGGGTTTTTATTGGCCCACGATGAAGCAAGATGCTATCAACCTGGTAAAAAAATGCGACAAGTGCCAAAGGTTTGCCAATATACCTCGAGCTCTTCCAGCTCTCTTACATTCAATGGTCAGCCCTTGGCCATTTGCTATATGGGGGATAGATATAATCAGGCCACTACCTACAGCCTATGGTAACTGCAAGCATGCAGTAATGGCTGTGGATTACTTTACAAAGTGGGCAAAGGCCAAAACTCTCAGCGAGATCTCAACAACAAAGATTGAAAACTTTATGTGGCAGAATATTGGAGCAGGTTTAGGATCCCTTAGAAGATAGTCACAGATAACGGCATATAGTTTGAAAGTCAGAGATTCAAGTCGTTCTGTGAAGACATCGCCATAACTAAGAGCTTTTCTGCAATTGATCACCCACAGGAAAACGGGCAGGTAGAGATAGTGAACAAAATTATCAAGCACACTTTGAAAACAAAGCTTGAAGGGAAAAAATGAGGCTTGGGCAGACGAGGTCCTAAAACTGTTATGGTCCTACATGACTACTGCGAGGAGCACCATAGGAGAGACCCCGTTCTCCATAGTCTATGGAACGGAAGTTATGATTCCTGCTGAATCCTTAGCAAGCACACACAGAAGATCTACATTCAACTCAAAGTAAAATGAAGACCTATTTGCAGGTAGCCTCGACCTGATTGAGAAAAAGAGGGACGCTGCTTGCCTAAGGGTAGTTGTATACCAACAAAGGGTTGACATGTACTACAATAGAAAAGTTAAGCCGCGGCATTTCAAAAAAGAGACCTCTTTCTAAGGTTACTCCTACCTGGAGCTCGTAACTCTCAAGAAGGAGCCCTGGGTCCAAACTGGGAAGGTTCTTATGTGGTATAGAAGACCTAGGCAACAGAGCATACCACCTCATGAATGTTAATGGAGCTCGGATCCTACGTGCTTGGAATGCAGAATATTTGTGCAAGTACTATCAGTAGCCATTGTATTTATTTATCAGCATTACATTAATAAAATTTTACTTCTCTACAAGTTTTCGTGTATAAGGATAATGATGATAGTGGCAGGGGATAAGGATAATGATGATAGTGGCATACAAATGCATCTGATACAACTGATGCAAACTGGAAATGAAAATATTTTAAAAATTTTCCAAGTGTTGGCAACACTCGCAAACGAGAAAGTTCTCACTTTCCAACTAGCGAGATCAACTAAACGAGCTTACAAACGAGAAGGTCTCCTACCTTCAAACTAGCAAGCTCGCAAGAACTTGAGTATATAAATTGGCGGAACCCGCCAACCTGAAAGCTTACGAGTTATCAAATAAGCTGGGTCAATAAAAATACTCGAGGTAACAGACCTAGAGCTGTAGAAATTGGTGGAATCCACCAACCTGAGAGCTGACGAGCTCTCAAACTAGCGGGGTCAATAAAAACACTCAAGGTGGAAGACCTCGTAAAAACCTAAGTATAAAATTGACGAAACTCGCCAACCTGAGAACTCACGAGCTCCCAAACTAGCTGAGGTCAATACTTAAGGTAACAAACCTCCCAAAGAGTTGAGAAAAATTGGTGAAACTTGAAAAATTGAAAGCTCACGAGCTCTAGGACCAGCGAGGTCAATAAACACACCCAAGATGACGATGCTCACAAACAGGACTCTACCTTCCAATTGGTGAGGTCGTGATTATCAAGTTTTGAAAGTTTTTAAGTTAACTGTATGGTTGTTTGCAAAGCATTGAGTGTTTACTTAAAGCGAGCAAGTGAAATGAAAATACTAACACTTGATAACAAAAACAAAATTTCATTTAATTGAAGCTTTAAAACAAGCTAAAGGTACATTGAAGTTCTAAACGAGCTGAAAGCACATTGAAGTTCTAAACGAATTGAAAATTACATTGAAGTTCTAAGCGAGCTAAAATTACATCAACAACACTAGAAGTACATTGCGAAAGTTGCTACATGTGATGAGTAAATGTTTTGAACATCATTAAGTTTATTAGTAGAACTGAATTACACTTCCATAACCATCTCTGAACTATTCTTGGCAATGTACTTCGGATCCAAGTTTGTTAAAATGCTTGAAGAACTAAAATTGGCAGGCATCTAGAGCTGAAATCATATTTCTCGTCCGAAGATAAAGGTCTGCATGTTGGGAGAAGCACACATTCGTCAACCCAAGATAAAGGTCTGCACGTTTGGAGGATATGAATGTTGAAGCTTTGAAGAACTAGGTCTAACAAGTTTGAGGATCCTCACCTCCTGGGGTAACTTGGTCGCTAGCGATAGCTGCGGAATCTGTAGACTCAGAGGTCGCAACATTTTCTTGTGCCCCATTTTCTCCTCCAAAAGGATCCCCAATGACATCATTAGCGAACTGATGCGCAGCATCATTTGCCTCCGCCACAAATCGCATGGCCTTGAAATTCTCGATAAACTCGCCAATATATGGGCCAAGAAAGTTGAGGTCGGGGTATCAGAGCCAGACGCTGTAAAGGATGTCGCTGTGAGCTTTATCTTGTATCTCCTTCTTCTGCTCCTCCAAGACTTTATCCTTCTGGGCGAGCTCCTCATCCTTCCTGGCAAGGTATTCTTTTTGCCTTTCGAGCAGCTCATAGGAGTGTTGGAGGTCTACCTTAGCCCTCTCAATTTTGTCCTTCAGCACCTAGAATTGAACCTTGTACTTAGCTGCGGACACGTTCATCTCCAGCTCCATCTCCTTTCTAGAGGCCTGGCATCTATCCGCCTTCGCAGCTAGCTTCTTCTCGAGATCTACTCTGGTAGTGAGCTCTTCCTTATAAGCCCGAGCCTCCCTCCTCGCGGCCTTGAGCTCCTCACGAAGTTCCTTCTTCTCTGCCTTGCTCCTCTCAGTCTCGAGTTAGTCCTTGTGCGCAAGACAAGCGGACTAATATATATATATATATATATATATATATATATATATATATATATATATAGACACACACACACATACATATATATACACACAAGAGGTCATTGTGAGGAAAAATGAAGACTCACCAATAACTCACTGTAATGAGCTGATACTTACTATGAGAGTGTAACAGAGCAGAACATGGCGAAGGTCCACCCCCTAGTCCTCATTGATACGCCAATTTAGACCCTTTGTAAAGAAGTCCTCATAAAGGGTCAGAGCCTGTTGAAGGAACCACTACAAAAAAAAATGTTTATCGCCAAGGGCAAAAGACGATGGGTGATAATGCTTTGTCGTCGAAAAAGGTGTTTTTCGACGGCAACAGGCCGTCGAACGCTGTCGCTAATATCATTGTCGGAAATGTCGTATTTTCGACCGGCCATCGAAGATAAACCTATGTTCGACTGCAAACTACTGTCGATAATAATCTTGTCAAAACTATACATGTCTTTTACCGCTATAGATCGTCGATAATAATTTCATGTTCATCGAATATATATTTCACCAAGGGTAAAGGGCGGTCGAAAATAGAATTCACGGCTGTTGGAAAAGAGGATATCGAAGGACTTTTACCGTCGAAAATAGATTTGCAAATTGTCACTTCTATTACGACCGCCATGGGTCGTCGAAAATGCTTCTTGATAAATACATTTCTTTTTCGATGGTGGTAGCCGGTTGAAAATAATATTTTATGTTTCCCTGCTTTATATTTATTCATATTTAACCATTTTATTTCACCAATTTTGAATAACAAATTATATATTAAAATTCTCATAACTACTTTGTTATCAATAAAATTCAACAAAAATCAGATAAATTAACAATATTGGTAAATTATAAGTTTGAGATACTCAAATTATAGAAGAGTATGATAGTAAAGTACATATTTGTTAGGTTTTAGATATCTTGCTGTGATAGTTGCATGATATATACAAAAGAGAAAATCATACAAGAAGGTTGTAGTCCTAGCATATCAGTCTCCGTTCCGGGTACTTGAATCAATCATGCATTGTGTGTTCCATACCATTGTCTAGTAAAACTTCAGCCTGTATAAAATATAATAAAAATATGTAATTAAATAGAAACAATCTCATATATATCTCCCAAACAATTAAAGATATAAAACACAAAAGAGTTATAGTGCATTAAATATATTGATAACATCACATTTCTTAACCACAAATCAAATAATGAAAACAAATATTAAAGGTTATTATTTTTCTCCTGAAACGATAAACTTTATTAAACCCGAAACAAGTGAAAATAAAATAGGAAACCAAAACAAGGACCGAAAACAACCAGAGCAAAGACAAGCCACACACCCCACTAGCAAACAAGAAAGGCAAACAAAATCGAGAAAACAGAGCAAGACACGTGGCAAAACAGTAATCAACAGCAAAAGCCTTAAAAAAACAGAGAACGGAAAAACGAAGACCAAAACTGAGACCAAACAAAAGCTAAAAATCTCCCTACTCTATGATTTCTTCTTCTTGCGTAGCTTTGAGCTGCCTGAACTCATCCTTCATAACTTTATATTGCTGTAATTCTTCTTCCATGTTCTTAATCTTTAATTCCAAATTTTCATTTTTGTCAACTCTTGCACGCTTACAACTTCCTTCACAAAAACCATACACATCCTTAGCTTTGATGCCTGAACCCATACCAAGGACCCGACCATGAGATGCCTTTCCGATTACTTCACGATAAATATTCAACTCATCTGTTTCAAAACCTTGATCCTGAGCATATACTTTCTTAGCTTCCAATTTTGCCTACATTATAGCCATTCATATTATATACATAATTTAAAAAAATTAAAAACAAATTGCATATAAAACATTATAAGATGCAATGCTTCTGCATGTTCACTAGTCCACTCTTTTCCACCTCCTTTGTCTTTAACATATGAAATATTTTAAAACACTCAATTGGACTAGGTTCAATCCCTGTCGTTTTAATTTAAAACCATATAATCAATTAAAATAAGAGTTTATCATGTTGAATAATAACAAAAAATATAAAATAAAATAAAAACATTAATGTTTAATACATACTTGTTCATATTTATACTTTGCAATAGGAACTGAACCTGCTGTATAATACACTTTCAAACCATCTCGATTTGATTTTTTTTTTTTTTACTTTGATCCTACATATAGCATTTTAAATTGTATTAATATGTATTATATGAAAAAAAAAAAGAAAAAAAAAGATAGATAACATTAATGTAAGAATAATACCTGTCAGTCTTCATCCATCCATTTGTCAACCATTTGCTCCCATACCTTCACTAATACATTGTCAGGCGGATGTGCTTTTCCAGCTTCCTTTATTAGGTACTTTTTTAAAAATTGGCTTTCTCAAAAGAAACATCCAATCTTTAAACAAAATTGAACATGTTTTCAACATTGCAGCCTTAAGTTCCTCTTCTGTACATGTGTATGCAAACTTAATTTCCTTGAAATGTGCAAATAATATTTCATGTTCATCTTCTGGATATTCAGTATATCTTATCCATGGCCCTATTATGTTTTCAGAGAAAAGGATAAAAATTTCTCTAACAACCTCCGGAGTAACTATCCTAAAAAGTTCAAGATTCACATCTCAATGAAATAATTAATAGTGACTAAATATATTATCTTTGCACAAAAATGTTAAAGTGACTAAATATATTTATTAAAAGAAAAAAACATACAATATATTTGGATAAAATTAAACTTATATACATTTCTTGATAAATATGCACTTCCAAGTTATGGTTATTGGGAACACCTTTAGCTTTTCCTCTACCCTTCTTTTTTTTCACCACCTGACCCTAATACAAATGCATATTTGATATTCAATATTCAATATTCAGTCACGTTGTGTTCTCATTGAATTTAAAATTTAAAATTTCATGTAAAAGTTACCTTCAATTTCTAAACACTCTGAATCAAGAGTTGGATTAAGAGGTAAAACTTCATCAATTAGCTATTGTGGAGCTACTAATATTTGAGATACTTGTCCAGTACGATATGAATCTTTTTCCTGAACTTTGCCTTTACCTCTTTTAGCCATGACTATCTGTTGATTATATACATTATTAGTATCCACACAACACAAATAGTTAGCATCTATTATTACATCCATGCATATATTTAATATTAATCATATACTAATACAAGAAATTATTTAATACAAATGGAAGTTGTTAAATTTCACTCCACATCCATATTTTGACTATTGTGTTCAACATTCCTGCTCCAATTTATTTCATCTTCACGGTTGTTATCCAAACTAGCATTTGTGTTAGGGCATTGCATATCTTCTTCTTGGTATGGTTCCCCTTCATCCATAGGCATCTCAAAGATTTCAAGGCTTAATTTCAATTGATGTACTCCATGTAAGATTATTGATCTCTTCCAAATAATAAACTTGAATTGCTTGGGATGCTAACACAAAAGGCTCAAGTATTTAACCTTTTTTTTTGTATTAAGAACAATATTCCCGCAACGATCTCTCTTGAAACCTATCCCTTCTCTAGTTGTATCAAACCACTCACAACTAAACAGTACAACTTTATTTCCTTTAATGTAGCAAAGTTCAATAATATCATTTAGTATTCCATAGTATGACACATCATTTTGGTTTTCTCCATGCACCATCACTCCATTATTTTGAGTTTTTTTTGTTTCATCGCGTTGCATAGTGTAAAACTTATACCCATTGATATTGTAATATGGATGATAAGTAACACGCTTCTCTGGACCTCGTGATAAGCAAAGCATGTCTTTATTAGTTTGTCCTTCATTGTAAAGTTGTTTGATCTAAGAAAAAAAAGATATACAAAAATTCATTAATTAAAATTTAAAGATGAATTAGAAAAATTATAAGTTTTCAAATGTATTTATACTCACATTTTCTCTAAACCAGCCTATAAATTCTTCTCTATGTATTTGCTCTACAATTTTAAAACATGAGTTTATTATGAAATTCTTATGCTCCCTGCACACATGAATAACTCATTATAATATTTGCAAATATATGATAAAATAAAAATTGATAAACATTTATGGAAGGTCTTACTGTATAAAAGGCAATCACTCATCACAATTTTGCAATACATAAAGTATTGTTGCATTGTGAAGTAATAGATTTAACTCCTTCACTTCCACCATTCCATAAGACCATCCAGATGTTAAAAATATTGATAACGTATTATAAGAGTATTAACCTCCATCATAATTTCTCTCAGGTCTATTAAATTTAGTTTCCACCCCACGAAGATATCGAGAACAAAAAGTCAAACACTTGTCAGCCAAATAACTTTCTGCAATGGACCTTTTAGGTTGAGCCTTGTTACAAACATAACCCTTGAGCTTACGCAAATATCTAATCATAAATTAAAAATCATATAACTAAAAGTTTTTGAAAACATAAGCTAAACAAGTTATTAGATCAAACATTATCTTTTAATTGGATACATCAACCTATATTGTACTAGACCAACAACTTTAGCCTCCCATGTGAGGTGAATAGTTAGGTACACCATTATATTAAAAAATGCAAGAGAGAATATTCATTCTAACTTGCTAAGTGTTAGAGCAATTTGATCTTGAAGTCGATCCAAGTCATCTTTGTTCAATACTTTAGCACACAATTCTCTGAAAAAATTGCTTAGTTCAGTCAATGCATCAACCACATGTCTAGGTAGAAAATCTCTTACAATTAATGGCAGTAATCTCTCTAAAAAAACATGACAAGTATGGGTCTTCATGCCTGAAATTTTATATTCCCTTACATTCACACATCGAGTTAAATTGGAAGAATATCCATCTGGAACTTTTATATTTACTAACCATTGACATATCATTTTTTTTCTCTTCATTAGTAAGTGCATAACAAGTAGTTGGCAGCACCATTTTTCCATTATTGTCCACTGGATGGAGTTCGGGTCTTATACCTAATGCTTGTAGATCGAGGCGAGCATTTAAAGAATCTTTTGTTTTACCATCAATATTAAATATAGTTCCTAGGACATTATCACAAACATTGTTCTCAATGTGCATAACATCTAAATTATGGCGTAATTCAAGTGTTCTCCAATAAGGAAGCTGAAAAAAGATACTATGTTTATTCCAATTATGGCTCGTTCCAAATCCAGCTATTTTTTGCTTTTTTACACGTTTGCCAAATGTAATTGGTGTCAAACCTTGAAGTTCTCTAAAGACTTCATCACCGGTTGGACGCTTTGGTGCATCTCTTGTCTCTTTCTTACCATTAAATTGGCTTATTTAATTCTGCCATACATGATCTTCAGGCAAAAATCGATGATGACCCATTAGACCCATTAGCTAAACTAAAGTGGTCTGTTTTCTTTGCACAACATGGACATGTCAACCTTCCTTTAGTACTCCATCCAGACATGTAAACATATGCCGGAAAATCATTGATAGTCCACATAATCGCAGCCTTCAATTGAAAATTCTGTTGTGTTGAAATGTAATATATATTCACTCCATTCTCCCATAATTCATTCAATTCATCAATCAAAGGTGTCAAATATACATCAATGTTATTACCTGGACCCTTTGGACCATGTATAAGTAAAGACATAAAGGTATACGGTTCTTTCATACACATCCAAGGAGGAAAATTATATAGAAATAAAAGGACTGACCAAATACTGTGCCCAACATTCATGTTACCAAAAGGATTGAATCCATCAGTAGCGAGACCTAGTCGTACATTTTGCGGGTCCTCGGCAAATGTCTCATGCTCTTCATCAAACTTTTTCCAACTTATGAATTTGTAGGATGCCTTAACAAACTATTTTTTACTCGATTTTCATAATGTCATCTCATACTAGCAGCTGTTTTAGAGGATATGAATAATCTTTGCAGTCGCGATGTGATAGGGAAGTAGCGCAAAACCTTCCAAGGAACATTTTTGACTTTCCCACTATTTCCTTTTGGTTGCCATCTTGGTAGTCTACAAACTGGACATTCTAGTGCTTCTCCATACTCCTTGTAGTAAATGGTACAATCATTATCGCACGCATCAATCTTCTCATAATGAAGGCCAAGATCTTTTATAATCTTTTTTGCTTCATAATGAGAAGTAGGCAATTTATCACACATCGGAAATGGATCTTTTAATATTTCCAACAACATATTGAATGATTTGTTACTCCATCCATTGATGCATTTAATATGCATTAACTTGACAAGAAATGAAAGATTGGAAAACTTATCACAATTTGGATATAAAGGCTGCTTACATTTTTCTAGCAAATTGTAAAATTCTTTTGCATAACTATTTGGCTCTTGGTTATAAGCTTCTTCAATTAAATTGCGCATGTCATCATTTTGGGAGTCATGAGGTTCACTATCTATTTCACTTTCATCATCAATCTCTCAATTCTCCCATGGCAATGCCAAGTAGTATAACCTTGTTTCATTCCTTTACACACAAGATGTTCTTGCACCTCACTTCTAACTCTTCTATATCTATTATTACATTTTTCACAAGGACAAAATATTTTTGAATCTCCAAATCTATTATGTGTAAAAACATAATCAAGGAACTTTTCTACTCCTTTAAAATACTCAGAAGTTGACCTATTTAGTTCAATCCAAGATTTGTCAATCGTCATTTTTTTTGCAACAATGGAAACAACATATGTAGTAATCACCATATTAAAGACATATTACAATGAAAGGATAAGTGAAAATAAAAGTAATGAAATAATGATAAATTGAAAGCTATTTTTGCAAGAGTGAATTTATTGAAGCAATCTAGTTCCCACTTTGTGATGTAAACAGAATATTAAAAAGAAAGCTACTGTATTGGAGTTAGCAGAAGTTGAATAACAGTTAAAGAAGATGAGGAAAATTGTAATGCAATTTCAACAACAAAATAGATACACATAATAAATCTAACTTACTGCATATTTACAAAATTAACTCAACTTATAATCTTGAGGACTCTGACTCTAAAATTAAATAAAAAAGAAAAATATTAGCAATGAACAGAATAACAGACTTATTGACCCACCACTACCACTACCAGGAATGAATTTCTCACTTTATTAGGAACGAATTACTTATCAAGACTTGATATTCAGTCTCCCTTTCTTAGCAGAACTACATATTTAGTGAAACTATCAAAATAAGAGGAAAATAAATATGTAAATGAAAGACTGGTTTTCTTTTCTTAGGCATGTTTGAAATCCAAATAATCATGGTAGATGGTAAAAACTGCTTTTCTCATCACTAAATAGCCTCTTCCCCTTATATAAACTAATAAACTTGATAATGCCCATACACTTCTTCTAAAGATTACTTTGCAGAGTGAAATCTAATTACTTGTATTTTTTATCTTTATAGTACAATTTGAAAAGTGAAACCAATAAAAATTGAGAACAAACTGAGAAGGAAAAAGAAAGAATGAATCGATTTACTTGTATTTTTATCTTCATCTTACAATTTGAAAAGTGAAACCCATAAAAATTAAAAACAAGCTGAGAAGGAAAAACAGAAGACAGTAAATCTATTGTGATGCAGCAGCAATATATGATATTGCATTGGAGTTTATGGAGGGGTGAGATAGGAAAAAGACCAAGGAAATAGGCCATTTCAATCCTACTAGTCCGGGCAACGGAGTCGAAATGATGTGAAATTTTTACTGTTGATGCGATTCGGCCTGAGCTTTCAAAGTCACCGCCTTTGGCTATGAGGCATGCCTTTTTTTAGGCGAATTCCATCGTTTAGGCCCCGAAAAGGCCGTTTTAGGAAAGTTTCATTTTTGCAACAAATCGAGTTTCCCAAGTCCGAATCGACTTCCGTCAATTCCGGGGTGCTTAGGATTCTTAGTAGAATCAGTTTTTGCTTTAATCTCGTTTTTTTTTTTTCCCTTTTTTGGTAATTTTTCCTATTTATGCTCGTTTTCTTATTTTTCAAGGAATACGACTAGGGTTAGGTTTTATTTGCTTTAAATAAAGATGTAAGCCGGAAGGCTAATCAGTTCTTGATTTATAAAATTTAGAGTTTCTCTAATTCCATCCAATTTAGGTATTCTATTAAATCAACGAAGTTGTAGCCTAAATATTCCGGTATTTGTGCGCGAATCAACGGAACTTTAGTAGGTCGTTTTCAATTTGTTTCTTGCAGGTTTTTCTTGACAGAGCTTCCGCTACATCAGATTATTACCTTTATCTATTAGGGATGACATTTCAAAGGTGGCTGGTGAGTGAAAAGTGAGAAGTGAAAAGTGAGATGAGAAAATGGTGAAAAGAATTAGAAATGAGAGGTGAGTGGTGAGACAGAGTTCTGAGACTTAGACGTAAGAGCATTAGTGAAGAAGTGAGAAGAGAGTGGTGAAAATAAAATCAATTTTATATTTGTTTGAAATGGTACCTTGCTTGCAGTGAAGAAAATCTAAGAAAAAATAAAATATAATGTTGACTTTATTTTTTTCAAAGTAACGATGACTTCCATTTTTCTTTTTAATGTTAACTTGAAGTAGTGGTGGCAAACGGATCATCCGAATCCAAATTTTTCAGATTTTTCAAATTTTCGGATTTGGACCGTATTTTATCCAAAAATATGCGGATCAGGATTGTTTCAAAAAAATTCGATCCCAACTAATATTACGAATCGGATTCGGATTTATTTTTCAAATTTCAGAGTTCGAATCGGATTTAGATATTTTGATATTTCGCACCAGATTCCGATTTATTTTTCAGATTTCAGAGTTTGAATCGGATTTAGATATTTTGATATTTCGCACCGGATTCGGATTTTTAACACGGCCATCAACATGAATAATTAAACCACAATGATGTGCTTTCATGAAACTCAATTGGATGGATTAGGTGAATTCAAATACCCTAACTAATATCTCATATTGGTTATTTACTTTATTTTTATCTTTTTATTTGCCTCTTCCAAACCTTCCGATTATCCAAATAGAGGTAGGCTTGATTAATTTTAGTATTCAGCACATAAATATCCATGTGGAAACAATAATTTACTCATCATTGTATTACTTGTGCCGACCCCGTATACTTGCGGGTACAACAATAGTGTAACCCCAATCCAATGTTTGTGGAGTGTATGAGATTGAATTTCTTCAACCCCATGCACTCCATTAGTACTACCCAAGCAGGACGCATGGGACACATTAGTCCCAAGCTTTCTCCCCTTTTTTTTTCTAAATTAAATTTATATAAAATATTATATTTGTTTAATATATAATATTAAAAAAAATTAAAAATAAATGTTATGTAATATTTAAATATTTCTTTTATTTAAAAATTAATTTTTTTAAATTTTTTTAAATTAATTTAATATAATTTATATTGACCAATTTCACACCATATAAACATAAAAATATAACTATATTTTGTCTAATATCATATTACACCAATAAAGCACGAGACTTGTTAGTCCGGTACATTTGTACTGTTTTCACTTTTCTTTTCTTTTTTATATTTTTAATACTTAATTAATTACTATAATATGTTTTCTTTATAATTAATTTTAAAATATCTAATATAAATATATTAAATTTTTAAAATTGTTATATTTTGTATATATTTATTTTAAATAATTTTAATTTAATTATATAAAATTTAAAAATAATTTTATTTTATGTGAGAATTAATTTAATTCAATTAATTTTATTCAATCTCATTCTGCACCAAATAAAAGATAGTACTATTTTTAATTAGTTCAATCTATATTATACCAAATACATCCAGTATTAATTAGTTCTATCCAATCCAATCATGTCCCATAAAAATAGTCTAATTCAATCACACATACAAAACTCGTACTAAAAGCTTGAATTGTGAACTGTGATTTCGTACCGTCACTTAAACAGTATTCTTAGCAATTCCTAATTAATAGTTACATATCATGTGAATATATTATATTATATTCTTATTTCATTAATGTCATATTCGTAATCTTAAATTTAAATTTTACATTCACTAAATTAACTTAAAATTTTGATTTAAATTTATTACTTCAATATCTATGTATTTATTTATTCAATATATTTTAAACTATAAGTAAATGGCGGTAGGATTTTAAAGTCACAAATTTAACCAAAGAAATTAAAATAGTACAATGTGACCTTACTTCCCAAAGAAAATAAGAAACACAATTAGGTTGACATTTTATTAAAATCAATTCACATTGAGGAGATATATATGGTCTAGGGTCAGTTTAGTAGAGTTTTTAAGCGCTTTTAGATTGTTCAATAAGTCGTTTGGTAAATCTCCCGAAAGTGACTTATTGGATAATCTAATCCAAAGTTACAACTAAAAGTCGAAACTAGTTCAACCCAACTTTAACTTCTAGCTTAAGCAGGAAGTTGGTCTTAATTTTTAAATTATTTTTTTTAACCAAATTATACCTCGTTTTATATTAAAATTACAAAAACAAAAACCATAAATATTATATATCTACTATATAAGAACTTAGACATATTTGAAATGAGAAATAGTACTATTAAATATCTATTTTTTTATATTAAAAAAAATAATTAAAATCTTACTAATTTTTATTTTGTTATTTAAAAATTATTTTTTATAATTAATATTAGAAGATAATTAATAAATTTAATTGAGTTTATTTTTATATTAAAATTAAAGTAAAAACATTTAAATATGCTTAATGTATATAAATAGAATTTCCATTAACAAACTAAATTAATCAATTTTATTATAATATCCATTTTGATTATTTTATATTTCCACAGCAATTTAGCCATATAGTAAACCAAACACCTTAATACAGCATTTTTAATTCACAATACTTCTAAAAATATTGTTTACTAAATAAATTCTCAGTAACTTTTTTCCAAAACATAACAACAGCTGCTTTTAAAAAAGTAACAGCTACAGCTGCACATCTCTACTAAAATGGCCCCTAGTATATTTATGGGTTAAATAAACAAATGCCCCTGAGTTTAGGCTACACTGTATGCATATTCAACTTTTCCTTTAATTCCCTTAACGAGCGTTAACTAACGGATAACTAACCATTGACTAGAGTTATGGTGTAAAAAGTAACAAACATCCTCATTTATAATCTAGGGTTGATGTGGTATGAAATTTTAAAAATAAAAATTTCACCCCAAATATTTTTG